>CALSBV010012174.1:7414296-7478382 GCA_943590825.1 Bovichtus diacanthus | reverse complement strand
ATTCCGCCATTGTTAATTTTATTATTTACACCTGTCATTTTGACATGAAATAATATCTTCCACCAGAGAGCACTGACAAGTTCATCAACAGTAAAATGTTAAATCCTTAAAAAATGTCTGTTTATATTATGTAATTGAAAAAAATATATACATAAACAAACGTAAAGGTCTTTTTTCGGTCCAGCCTCAGCATGAATTTTCTGTCGAGCTCAAACATGCGTATTGTGTCAGTAGCTCACACTAATTTTAATAAAGCAATCTTTAAACGAGCATCAGGAGAGTACCTAAATATCTACTCAGAATCCTTGTACACTGTCGTGAAAAAGTAATTGAAACTCCTTGAATATAAGATAATATTCTTATTTTAACCGCTTCTAGAAAGAAAAGAAATAACATTTTCTTATGTTCTGACCAGTGCGATTATTTATTATTTTTAAATGATGAATGTTGTTCACCCCTCCGAGAACCATCACCTTACCGTGGTGGAGGGGTTTGGGTGCTCCTATGAACCTGAGGGCTGTGTTGTCGGGAGCCTAGTGCTCCTGGTAGGGTCTCCCATGGCAAATTGGTCTCAGGCGAGGGGCCAGACAAAGAATGGTTCAAGAACCCCAATGGCACATCAAAAAAGAGGAGGTGTGACCCTGCCCGGAGGAAGCCCGGGGCCCCCGTCTGGAGCCAGGCCTGGAAGGGGGGCCCGTCAACGAGCGCCTGGTGGCCGGGTTTGCCACGGAGCCCGGCCGGGCATAGCCCGAAGAAGCAACGTGGCACCCCCCCCCCTCTCCATCATGTGGGCCTACCACCCGCAGGAAGAACCGTTGGGGTCGGGTACATTGCCAGACGGGTGGCAGTGAAGGTCGGGGACCTCGACGGACCAGACCTGGGCGGCAAAGGCTGGCTCTGGGGACGTGGAACGTCACCTCTCTGTGGGGGAAAGAGCCGGAGCTTGTGTGGGAGGCGGCGCGCTACCAGTTAGATCTGGTTGGGCTCTCCTCTACGCACAGTCTCGGTTCTGGAACCGTACTCCTGGATAGGGGTTGGACCTTATTCTTCTCTGGAGTTGCTCAGGGTGTGAGGCGCCGGGCGGGTGTGGGGATACTCACAAATCCCCGGCTGAGTGCCGTTACGTTGGAGTTCACCCCGGTAGACGAGAGGGTCGCCTCCCTACGCCTACGGGTTATGGGGGGGAAAACTCTGACTGTTGTCTGTGCATATGCACCGAACAGCAGTTCAGAGTATTCGGCCTTCTTGGAGACCCTGAATGGAGTCCTCTTGGGGGCTCCAGTAGGGGACTCCATAGTTCTACTGGGAGACTTCAACGCGCACGTGGGCAACGATGGAGACACCTGGAGAGGCGTGATTGGGAGGAACGGCCTCCCTGATCTCAACCCGAGTGGTTGTTTGTTATTGGACTTCTGTGCTAGACATGGGCTGTCCATAACAAACACCATGTTCGAACATAAGGATGCTCATAAGTGTACATGGTACCAGAGCACCTTAGGCCGAAGATCGATGATCGATTTTGTAATCGTATCATCTGATCTGAGGCCGCATGTTTTGGACACTCGGGTAAAGAGAGGGGCGGAGCTGTCAACTGATCACCATCTGGTGGTGAGTTGGGTCAGGGGGTGGGGGAAGAGTCTGGACAGACCTGGTAAGCCCAAACGGGTAGTGCGGGTGAACTGGGAACGTCTGGAGGAGGCCCATACCCAAGAGACCTTTAACTCACACCTCCGGCGGAGTTTCTCTGGCATCCCTGTGGAGGTTGGGGGCATTGAGCCTGAGTGGTCAATGTTCAAAGCTTCCATTGCTGAAGCTGCGGCGGGAGCCTGCGGCCTCAAGGTCTTAGGTGCCTCAAGGGGCGGTAACCCTCGAACACCGTGGTGGACCGCGGTGGTCAGGGAAGCTGTCCGACTGAAGAAGGAGTCCTTCCGAGATATGTTATCACGGGGGACTCCAGAGGCGGTTGCAAGGTACCGACAGGCCCGAAGGGCAGCGGCCTCGGCCGTGACAGAGGCAAAGCAGCGGGTGTGGGAGGAGTTCGGAGAAGCCATGGAGAAGGACTTTCGGTCGGCACCAAAGTGCTTCTGGCGTACTGTCCGGCACCTCAGGAGGGGGAAGCGGGGAACCATCCAAGCTGTTTACAGCAGGGATGGAACACTGTTGACCTCAACTGAGGAGGTACTCGGGCGGTGGAAGGAGCATTTTGAGGAACTCCTCAATCCGACTAATACGCCGTCTTTGATAGAGGCAGGGCTGGAAGATTATGGGGGATCATCAGCAATTTCCCTGGTGGAAGTCACTGAGGTAGTCAAACAACTCCACAGTGGCAAGGCCCCGGGGATTGATGAGATCCGTCCAGAAATGTTGAAGGCTTTGGGTGTGGAGGGGCTGTCGTGGCTGACACGTCTCTTCAACATTGCGTGGAAGTCGGGAACAGTGCCTAAGGAGTGGCAGACCGGGGTGGTGGTTCCCCTGTTTAAAAAGGGGAACCAGAGAGTGTGTGCCAATTACAGGGGTATCACACTGCTCAGCCTCCCGGGTAAAGTCTACTCCAAGGTGCTGGAAAGGAGGGTTCGGCCGATAGTCGAACCTCAGATTGAAGAGGAACAATGCGGATTCCGTTCTGGCCGTGGAACAACGGACCAGCTCTTCACTCTCACAAGGATCCTGGAGGGGGCCTGGGAGTATGCCCATCCGGTTTACATGTGTTTTGTGGACCTGGAGAAAGCGTATGACCGGGTCCCCCGGGAGATACTGTGGGAGGTGCTGCGGGAGTATGGGGTGAGGGGGGCGCTTTTGAGGGCCATCCAATCCCTGTACGCCCAAAGCAAGAGTTGTGTCCGGGTTCTCGGCAGTAAGTCGGACTCGTTCCCGGTGGGTGTTGGCCTCCGCCAGGGCTGCGCTTTGTCACCAATCCTGTTTGTGGTATTCATGGACAGGATATCGAGGCGTAGTCGGGGGGAGGAGGGGTTGCAGTTTGGTGGGCTTGGGATCTCATCGCTGCTCTTTGCAGACGATGTGGTCCTGATGGCATCATCAGCCTGTGACCTTCAGCACTCACTGGATCGGTTCGCAGCCGAGTGTGAAGCGGTTGGAATGAGGATCAGCACCTCAAAATCTGAGGCCATGGTTCTCAGCAGGAAACCGGTGGATTGTCTACTCCGGGTAGGGAATGAGTCCTTACCCCAAGTGAAGGAGTTCAAGTACCTAGGGGTCTTGTTCACGAGTGAGGGGAAAATGGAGCGGGAGATCCGGGAGATCCGGGAGAATCGGAGCAGCGGGCACGGTATTGCACTCGCTTTACCGCACCGTTGTGACGAAAAGAGAGCTGAGCCAGAAGGCAAAGCTCTCGATCTACCGGTCTATCTTCGTTCCTACTCTCACCTATGGTCATGAAGGTTGGGTCATGACCGAAAGGACGAGATCGCGGGTACAAGCGGCCGAAATGGGTTTTCTCAGAAGGGTGGCTGGCTTCTCCCTTAGAGATAGGGTGAGGAGTTCAGTCATCCGAGAGAAGCTCGGAGTAGAACCGCTGCTCCTTTGCGTAGAAAGGAGCCAGTTGAGGTGGTTCGGGCATCTGGTAAGGATGCCCCCTGGGCGCCTCCCTAGGGAGGTGTTCCAGGCACAGCCAGCTGGGAGGAGACCACGGGGAAGACCCAGGACGAGGTGGAGAGATTATATCTCCACACTGGCCTGGGAACGCCTCGGGGTCCCCCAGTCAGAGTTGGTCAACGTGGCCCGGGAAAAGGAAGTTTGGGGCCCCCTGCTGGAGCTGTTGCCCCCGCGACCCGACCCCGGATAAGCGGTTGAAGATGGATGGATGGATGGAATGTTGTTCACAAATTCATAATGAATTACAGTGATTATATATAAAGATTCATTTGTGTTTGTTGTATCCTAGATTTTAAAAAAAGCAAAAATAATTTAGTAGTCAACTTTAAATCCAAAATGAAATAATTAGAGGCAAATCCCTAAAATGTCAATGTTTTTAAATTGACCTGGTTACAAAACAATTTTACCTATTGTTGATTTTTGGTTCCTTTTTAATATATGTTTGTTTTCTGTCTGAAACTATGTATTTTATTTGTGCTGCTGCGTATATTGGCCCCCAGTGAAAAGAGTCTTAATCTCAGTGGGACTCTCCTGGTAAATAAAGGTTGAATAAAACAGAAACATAATAACTTGGGAGTGCAAAGAAGCCCTAATGTCAGATGATTTCTGATTTGAATAGGATGTATAAGTTGATGCCTGTGACAGTGAAAAATTATAAGTGGCAGAAAATGTGAGATGACAGGCTATAACTTAAACATTGCATTTTGCTGTTGGAGCTTGTTTCTCTCTCAAAGCGTGGGCTGAGGAGCACAGGCAACATATCAAACTTAATTACCTTTCAGGTTGCCTCATCAAATCAGAGCTGCAATGAAGACAGATTGTTCCTGTTCCCGTAGAACCTTTAAAGACACAAACACCACATGGCTTTTTCTCTAATCTTAGCGCCCTTGTTGAATTATTCTCCTACTGCTCTCATGGACCCTTAACAGGGAAATGTGCTTTATTGAATAGCATTTCATCTACGAGCCCCATTCCTCACCTTAATATACAGATGAGACCTCTAAGTCTTCAGGTAAAGCAGCACCACAAGGCTGCAATTTGGATTACATCTGAGGAATAACAACGTGTTTACCATGTACTTCCATGGTAATCTTTCAGTTTTATGTTGTAAGTGCCAGTTGCTTTCCTATTTTATTGGGTATTACTTTTGTTTTATGGAGCAATTTTCACATCCTGCCCTTGATGATAGTGGCCTCAGTCTCTGATAGCACCAGCAGAGCAGGCCTACTGATGAACACACAGCACGAAGGGGTGATTATGGAGTGCTAAACTAATGATTGCCGATGAGAAGCTGTTCTCACCACAGAGCAAATTCATTTCTCTGTCACTAGGAGTTAATGGCTCCTTTTAAGGAGATGAAATCTGCTCACTAGGGAAAGCCATCCTGAAAGACTGCAGGTAGCTTATTCCAATTTGTCTAAAGTCCTTTTTCTGTTATACCAGTGCATATAGGTGGAGTTGTACTTTATGATACACACAATGGCGTGCACATCAGTCTGTAGTTCAAGATATCAGATCCATCATCAGTACCTATATGGGAATTTATTGAACATGTCAGGTTAAAGTGGCAGACTGAAGAGACTATTAGGCATGTCACCTGTGAGTGATCATTGCACTGCTCATGATTCCAGTGCCCTAGATGTTTGTTGCCATGTCTAAAGGTTGTGCAAGAGGCCAACAGACAGAAGGGGGATGGGGTGACATGGAGCAGTCTTTATAAAGCACTCAGAGATGGACCCAGTTCACTGCCCATGCATCAGAAGGTCCTTAACCTCCTGTTTGTAGCGTTCCATTATTAATGCAGCGCTGAAGTTTGGACTCATGTTACGTTAGAAGCCCAGATCTGCCTCGGCCGATTTTAGGCGTGTAAACGGCAACGCTGGAGCACATTTTTCCGTATACAGTACTGGGTAAACATTTATGAATGATTTAAGAGTACAGGGTATATCGGCAAAGCACTGCAGCTGCATCGTGGAGCTCCCAGCTGTTCTCCGGACGCTTTTACGCCTCGACACCATTCTTCACATTGAAGTCCAGAAACATACTATTTTTTCTGAGAGCTTTCCGTGCAGACCTCTTGCTCTTCATCCTGTTGGAGCTGAATGAAATGTCTTGTTATCTCCGAAATATACCTGTCTTATTTTTGCAACCCGGTGTTATATACTAAAAAAACATTGTGATTCTGTGAAAATGTTTCTCTATAACCGTGAATATGCTAGGTGATGATGGCTGAGAGCTAGTTGATCATTATGGTGATGCAGTCACAACAGAGATCCCCCTTTTTTCTCTACATTTAGCTGAATGACTGATGCACTTCAGCTGTATGCCCATGAGGAAATGTTCAAGAAAAAAAAAGGTTCTGCTCTTGTTTTAACGTCTGGAAGGCACAAGGAAAGAGGTCTGGTAACTGGCTGATTGAGAGACATTATAGTTTGGTTTCACACTCTACTAATTTGATCTGACTGTACAACATTTCAGAAAGAATTGCCCGGGGGAAAAATAAATCACGGACGGGTGGTACAACAGTAGGACTCCACGCTCATATTTCCCCTCTCTTAAGTACACTTTTTAAGTGAATAAAAAAGGATTTGATCTCTAATAATACTGTTAGTCTCAAGAATGGTTTTACATTCTGAGTTTGATTCGTACAATGCCATTTCAGTCACATGCACATCAATAAATTAGCACTCATTTCGCTCGAGTACTTCAGTACCTGTAGCTTTACTGAAGAGCTAATCAGTTTACAATACATACACAAATACAGCTGAACCGTTCCACGCTGTTTGCAAAATGTACATGTAATAACACAGTTTTCACTAATTAATATTGATTTCATTTAATTATATCAAAGATATGTGACATCTGATATCAATGCCAGAGAGAGGCATCTGGGCACGTCCCTTTCCACTGCATTTCTATACCTAATGTTCAACTGTGTTTTTTGTGAAAAATTGGGTGTCTAGTTCGGTGAGTATTTTTGTATGATGAAAAAAAAAAGATCAATAGATTAAAGAAGCCACTGGCACTGTTTAATGGTAAGCAGAAACACGGCATTCCATGCTATTTTCACTCACTTTCCATTCATCAAACGTCCAGTTTGCATTCAAATTCCAGTACAAACATAGATACAGATGGTAGTTTTGCATTGCATCTCCTAATGAGTATTCATAAGTGTTATTAGAGACATGGAAGACAAAAAGTAGAAAAATGCAGTTGCAGGATAAGATTTTCTCTGATCATAGGAATTTCATGACACGAATTGAATTATATGTTCAAAAATGTACAGCGTTATCAAAAATTCCTATTGATTTGGTACACTCAGCAATGCCAAGAGTGTGCCCTTACGCAAACAGTATACTTGTCATCTGCTGTCACCGTGTGCATCATACTGATGGTTGGTGCACCTCACACAGCTCTCTTTACACTCACTGACGGTGCCAGACATGAAATCAATATATCATGAAATCGAGTACATGTGAAGGCACACTATTTTGGTTCTAAAAGACATTTTTCAATCCTGTTCCGATGTCACGATGTTGCAGGTCCATCTTATAGAAATAATTACATAGTGAACCAATGAAAAGGAAGAGTTGGTTGTAAAAAGAAACACAACATCACTTGTACGGAAATATTCCGGCTACAGAAAGGATATATCGCATTATATATCCCAGAAAAACAAAATATCACAATGTCAGTTTTTTTTCTCCAATATTGTCCATTCTATATGACTGTTTAAAGTGTATAGCCTGAAGAACACAACAGCTGCAATGCCACTTAAGTTAAACACCTCCCGTATGCTTCTTCTCTGTGTAAATAAATGGAAACTAGTTAACCATTGCAGTTCCAACAGCTTTGTAGAATCAAAGGTTTTGTTTTTTGTTTTTCATTGGGTTTTTTTTAACGTTTACTTATGTGCTAACCCAGACAGCTAATTCTACTAATTCATTTCTGTGATCGGAAATCTATTTATAATGCAATGTGATGACATGTGATAAATCTGTGTTTGCTGTTATTGTAAAAGTGACAATGCTGCACATTCAGGTTTCTTATTAAACATACTACTTTCTTTTCTTTTTTTCTACTGTGGTGACACAACCATCTACATTGTGCTTCCCGAGACATCTGGGTGTAGTGTGGAGAGAAAATAAACTATGGTGCACAGTGCTCAGCAATAAATGCATGCAGATGTAGCTCTGCATCAATCACCATTGTCCCTCTTTCAATAAGCAAGATTTAGGCAAAAAAAACAGTTTCTGTGAAATTCAACATGGCACTGTTAAAGTGGATCTCTGATCTGAACAGAAAGCACTTTCAAAACATGACGTGCCTTCATAATACTTAAATGAAAAAGGAATTCCAGATGACTTGTGACCAAATGCTAATCACAGTCTGCCTGCACACAACTTCAACAGAGAAAATAACATTAACTGTTTATGCATGTGGCAGAAGTCATTAAGGGAGACAGCTTAACCCCTCTTATAATGTTCCCTCATCTCCCCTCAAAGTTTACATACAAGCTATGTATGTCACAGGCCTGATATTAGTAAAGGGCACTTGTGGTATATATATATGAGTGTAATATTGTGACAAAAACTGTTCCAATATAACTATATTTTTTATCACTGTTTTTATTGCTACCTCCAGAAATACTGCTGTTGCTTTGCCACTTATGAGATAGACCTTTCCACAGTTTGGCTCACAGCTCGCTCTCATATTTCCTTTTTATCACAACCACAGCTTATGACCTCAGCTCTGATTTGCGCTTCAGGGGGTCTTTAAAGAAACCTCAGTAAGCATGACTCTGTGTCAGACTGCCTGTGTCCATCTGTGTTAATATAGCAGAGAAAATATTTTCATGGTAGAGGGGTATTTTACAGTACTTCTCCAAAGCGAGAGGGCAGTGTAAAAAACGCAACAAACAACAATATCTTCATTACGATGAGTTTTCTGTTCACATTGGAG
Organism: Bovichtus diacanthus; assembly: GCA_943590825.1. Taxonomy (NCBI): domain Eukaryota; kingdom Metazoa; phylum Chordata; class Actinopteri; order Perciformes; family Bovichtidae; genus Bovichtus; species Bovichtus diacanthus. Next base: position 7,469,808 of record CALSBV010012174.1, on the reverse strand, counting down.
CAGAGCAATACTGATGACTAAGATAATATCCTAGGACGAAATTATACTTTTCTTGTGTTTTTTGTCAAATTGTATTTAGGCAACATCTTTATTGTTTAGTGGTCAAGAACTTGTTTCTGTTACTGCATCACCTGCAATTGGTTAACAGTGTCACAGATCCGTTTTATGCTCTTTGAGCTACGTTTTTTCTCGTTGTATTTACTTCACCTTCAATGTGTTCCGTACGTTATTTTCTTGTTCTTCTGCTTATTTCTAAGATGAATACATTTCAGATGGGATTTGCTGCGGACTTGTGGTGGTTAGTTTTCAATAGTCAAGTGCTAATTGTGCACATTATAAATCAATGTTGGCCTGGTCCAATCAGACAGGCAGTGGACATTACAAAAAGTTAAGATAGCTCAGTCTTCCTCACACGTGCACTCTTCTAAATTGTGTAAATGTCCCCACTGTGGGACTAATAAAGGATTTGTGATTCCTTTTTCTTAATTGCTTCAGTATCAACGTCTTCGTGATCTGAAGGATGAGAACAGCGCATCCCTGTGTGAATGGGGTATACACCTACACAGAGTAGCAAGTACTATTTCGGCATTTTTACAGAATGAAGGTAAAACTAATTATGAGTATTGGAGAGGAAGTTCATTTTTAAAATTGAACTTTCCTTTATATTTTAGGCCATTAGCCATTAGGCGTGGAAAGACTTCCAAAGTTATAAAGCCATCCATCTGATGGTAAATGTTTGATAATCTGATCAAGTGCTTTCTATACGAACCCTTTGTGCTCGAGATCCATAATTCATACCTTCCATACTGTACTATATGTTCTGAGAGAACTGTCCGCACTCATCAGAGTGGAGAGCACCTCTCCACTCAAATCGTAGAGAGTCAACTCAATGCTCAGATCCCAAAACAGAGGAACAAGATAGGATACATTATTTAAGAGTATCGATCACTTGTATCAAATCGATGAGATGGCAGGAAGAAAAAGAAAAAAAAAAGTGCTCATATGAAAGTCACGGTCGGCTCACGGCCCTTTCTGTTTGAAGTGCTTCAGCCTTTCAAGAGAACATAAGCAGATCAAAGAGTAACCGGAGCTGCTAAGATAGAGGGGGAGGTATGTGCAGATGAATGAAGGAATTCCTCCAAAAGGGAATGGCCTCGGTCCATAACACAGTGCCAGAGGGGGAGCTGTGTGGAAGCTCACTGTACTTACTTCTCATTTTACAGGCCCTCCTCATCTGTGTGCAAACGTCTTTGCTCAATGGCACTTTAATGAGCATTTTTGTTGTCACCCCTGTGTGTGCAGGAATTTCACAGTTGTATTTAGAAAACCCATTGCTGTGCCTCCTGTTACCAAAGTACCTTCCTGGTAAACCCAAGCAATGTGTCTATACATACTTCAGGGCAGCCTGAACTGATTGGCTCAAGAACATTGTGCCACCTCTATAGATGGGACAGTCTCTGTGGATTGAATCCTGCGGCTTTGATGGATCCCTATACAAGACATAGTTCTCCTGTTTAGGCTTTTCTTCAGTAGTCTTTGAAGTTTGCATTTGCACCACTAACACATGAAAGTGGCAGATGCCGGATGTTTCAACCATTTATCTATAACTTTAAGCTTTTTGTTGATGAACTTTGTTTTTGTGCCCAACTCTAGCTGGTTTGTTATTGTGACAATAACTATAGTAAAGATCAGCATCGCACCGATGGATGTGTTTAATTTACCCCAAAACACAGACGTGGATATATTGTCAAATAATCATATGTTTTTAACTGAGCTGAGCTACTAAATTCCAATTTTTCCATGAACCCCTTGGTAAATGTAGTATTTCTGGTTGGGAATTACTGCTCTATGGCCTTTTCGTTATTTGAACACAAAGATTAGATATATGAAATTATACTTATTATACAAGTTTATTTATATTATTATACAAATTATACAAGTACTGTATCGTAAGTATAATAGCATAGTTCTGTTATAAGAGATATAAAAACAAATCCAGAAAAGATTTGCTGATTATTATTTCCTAGTATGAAAGTGTCAGTCTGACATTACAGAGCAGCTTCATCTGCCCTGACTGATAATATGCACGTGTGCACTAGACACTCTCCATGTAGTCTTATTGACGTGGACAATAAACATATTAATGTTAATAAGGTTGCAGATATAAATGTTCTATTTAACACAATATTTCACTTTGACATCATACCTTTGTCAATGTACGTTATTCTTTATTTTTATTGGAGGCTTTATCTGAGATTCAGTTAAACAAGAATTATCACATACTTTTATTTTTCTAATATAATCAAGCACCCATTTTTATAACAGACAGTAGTAATTTATTTCTGCCTCTAATAGCCTATACATCACTGGCAGGGTATATATTTCATTTTCGTGAAGCATGAAGGCGAATAGAAATCTTAATGATTTGCCCTTGCTAGCATAATTTTAATTATGGATTTTCCTCTACATGATCGATTTAGAGAGAGCCATAGTAATACAAGTTGTACATTCTACTGTATTAAATATTTGATATCCATTAAATTTTTATGATTAATGTTCTGGAAAGAATCAGTTTCTCTAAGCCGCTTTATTGCAGACTAAATTAGGGGTTTTACTCCCTTAGTAAAAGATATAGCCATATATTGCACCAAAGCTTTGCCTGTCATGAGAAAAGGAGCAATTTGATATTGATTATAAGGGAATTTTAGATTGAGAGAAACGGCCCTCAAACGGAAGATTTCAAAGATGTTTTATGTTTCGTATGGTAGAATTTCACAACACAGCATGGCATTGTTCTGTTCCTTTACTATATTGTGCAGCTGATCTATTATTTATTTATGTATTGGTGTTTTCTTGTAATTTAATTATCACAGACTCTGTGTGCTGAGCTCACACAAGCTCGCAAGAATGTCTAAGTCCTGTAGTCCGTCGGTACAGTTTTATACATAAATAGCAAGCATACTAGCGGAACAAGTTGGCAATTGTTCCTGTATTTACAAATGTGTGCCTGGTACAACCCTTTCGAAATATATCAAGTCTTAAAGTTTAACTGAGATTTGAATTCTTCTTCTACTTTCTGTCTAAGGAAACGTAGATTATTATAGTATTGGTGCTATTGTCTCTGTCTCGAGACTCTGGGTCGGTGTTTCTCATGCTAGGTGACGTAGTGGAGCAGGTCGAAGCCCAGTAGCTTTAAATGACATATACTGTATATTGGGAGCATGCAAGTCACAGATAGGACTAAGCAGCCGGGTGAGAACCTGTGTAACTGTTAGTATTTAAGTGATTATAAAAAACTATTTTTAGCACACAGATATTAAACAAATCAAATTTGCAATACTAACATTGTCAGCTGGAACTTAGAATCCATGCCCCTGGAAAACACTCACTCAGAAAAATGAATGCATTTTAGGTATAATCTTTACGAGAACAAAAATGTCAAAAACACCAATGAAGTGCTTTTTCAATTTCATAAAATATAAAACCTGTTCTCATGTTTCATCCTCGTTGTCCTCTTACTATTGTTACTGTTCTTTAAACATTTACACATTTTCTTTAACAATTCATAACCCTCACAATATAGTGTTCATTAGTATGGGTTGCTCCCAGGAGAGTATGTTATCCTTTTTCTTATGCTCTTTACTATGTATATGACAAATGTTTAAGCATCACCGGAGAGATACTGATGTAATAAAACAAGCTGGAATCACCCAAGCCTCCAAAATCATATTTCATCCACTGAACACGTACAGTGTTACGCATAAAGTCCAATCTTTAACCATGTGTCCTGATTGTGTATCTGATCAGAGAGGACCGCAGCGCCTTCCTATCTCTGAACATGGAGGTGTTGGAGGGCAACGCTGTGCATGAGGAGATATGGGAAGAGGCAACAACAGGAGAATAATGAGCCACCAAACCCTGACGCCTGAGTTTTGTAAATCCTTAATGATTCTGGCTCCAATTCAAAGGGAGAGAGGCCCACTTGAAGCCAACTTTCATTTCCCACTATAGAATGGTGTGAATCTCATTTCCTAAAAGAATTACAGGTATCACGCTCTCCACTGATCGTCTCACACACCTTCCCTGTCAATCAAAATGCAGCAGCAAAAAGCACATACATTATATCCAACAGAGCAGGCAATGTGTCCTACAGATGCAGGGCTGTATCTAAAAACATCTGGTAATAACCTATCGTGTCGATAAAATCCGATCTGCCACATTCAATTCTTAAGTAATCTCAAAAGTCATATTCCAAGATTTGCATGTTCAGCCGTCCAGGGTACCATGTAGTAGAGAAAGCGGGGCGAGATTCTACATGGCTCTCTTCATCAAACCTCTGTCATGTATGGGTAATGCGATGAAAGTGAACATTTCTTAAATTCACCTTTTTGGGTGTTCCCATCTTTGCGCTTTCACTTATGCAACCGTTCCACTGGGAATAGCTTTGAAACGTTAACTCATGTTGCAACTGCTGCAACACAAATGAAGTGGAGGTATAATTCCCACAGGTTTTCTCAGTGTTCCGACGAGCACAGGCAGCATAGCGACATTACATTTTTCCCCACCCCTGTTGCACTCCTTTTGCTGGTGATCTTGGACCTTGCTGCAGACCAGACGCAATACAGAGTTTTCTTTCAAATCACAGCTCTCAATCTGAGTAAAATAACAAGAGCACTTTGTGTACAAGCCAACCTATATGACACAACGGCGCTCCTTTTGTATCCGATGAAAAGTGATCCACTGAAGGCTGTTTCTGCCCCAATACCCACAACAGCAAAGAAGTGTTTCTTGAGGGGAGTAATTGTCACTTCATCTTTAGCCCTCTGTATCTCTGACAAAATATTTATCTCGCCATGGCACACGCAGTATTGTGGGCTGGGGTATAGACATAAATTGCATTTTTTTATGTTGTTCTATTGAAAGGGGTGGATAGGGACTAAAATGCTATTTCAGAAAATCTTACTCTGCTACATTTACTGCTTACTTGGGATTTCTCTCCAGTTCCCCCTCTTAATATTAATCCCATATGACACCCTCCATGCAACATTCTCCTATCTGCAAGTTCATTATCATCAATAAGTCAAGTATATTCTATCTTTCATCATCATATCATGCATTCCAACCGCAGCACCTTTTTTTGCAGTGTAAACCAATTTATTTCTCCCCTCTATTGCAGATAGTATTAAACAATGCCCTAAGAGTAGAGGCTGTCTGAATGGGAATGATTTATTACAAAGAGAGAAGTCTGTGCGTCGGTTTGCAGAGCTCTGCAGTGTAAAATAACCTCATTTATATTCTATATTGCTCAGGCTGCCTCACTTAATATTCCTGTCAGCGCTCTTATGCCATGCCTTCTGTTGGCTTTGCCTGCAATAAAGCCACTACCTTTGAAAAGTGTACAAACAATATTAAACACATTTTTTATCAGATTAGTGCAATGCGGTAGAAACACCTTTTAATACAAAACAATGGGATCAAGTGAGCCACAGTGATGGTTGTGTGACGATAGTTTCGCATCATTGTGCTGCAGGCATCAGGATCATTAAAAATAAGATATGTGACAGAATGTCACCTGCCAGTGTGCTGCCTGTACCTTCAGAGGATCTCAGAACGCAAGAAGTAAACATATCCTAAATTAATGTTGATGGTGATGCCACTTCTTATGTAACCACAACTTGACTTGACAGCTGTAATAAAAAAAATGTATTCAGATTATGTTAATACTTAATCATCATATAGGATCTCAAGTAGTTGCGGTCCGGGAAGAAAAACAGTAAGTTATTACTACAGTTTAGTAAATTACTCAGGGGCGTATTTGTCATAAAGTTTCTTGTAGACCATATTTTGGCACAGAAACACGTAAAAATTTCGTAATTTTTTTCACATTTGTGTTCTGTAAAAACTATGGTGAGTTATTAGTCATGTTTTTTTAAAGAATTGACAACAACAAACACGTCACATCCCAACATGCATTTCTCTGAATCTTTCATCACAGTATACTAATTACATAATTTTGTACCGCAGCCTTGTTTCCAGCGTGCATCTTCTCTTTACGCCACCATACATAATCTCATGTTTCCCCCTCTTGTCATCATTCTTCTTCTGTAATTAGCTAAGTCAGATTGGGCTAATTGCTCTTTATGAACTACAAGACAGTCTTTGAGTGCCCCCCTCCCACAACATCATCTCTCACTTCCACACAAATGGATGATTATGACCACAGCTAAATGGCTTAAGAATTGATTTACTATGGCTAGGAAGATATGAAGAAGCATTTCCATGCAGCCAGTGATTAAATAATTTTAATAAGCATGTTGCATTTTTTCCTATAAAATGCTCCTTTTAAATAAATGAAAAATAATAACAATAAAAAGAAAAAAGAAATATATATACTGTATATATGAAAAAATGTAAACAAGCAAAACACAGTTAAAATGAATTAGCAGGTAGGAGGAACCTGTGAATGCAGTAAACGCATGCTGAAAACACTGCTCCAGTAGCATTACAATTGGATCAAGGTCTTGGCTAACAGAGTATTGACTGCATTCAAATCTCAGCTGAGAGACCTTTGCGTGCAGATTGCAAATATAGTTCCTGGGTCTGTAAAAACAACAGAAATGAACTGACGAGCGACACTATTTAATCTCCCGAACAAAAATTCAGTTAGACAATATAAAGCTTCTATAATTCATACCACTACTGTATTGAGCTTTATTAAACTCAAATCTCGTTTTTCTATTGTGTCTCCCCATGTATGTACTTTACATTGGTTATCAATAGTCTTTGAATTTGTCCATACACCTATGGTCCACCCACACAGGTGCACTTATCTCACCTAATTAGTCCTCATCTGAGGACTGTGTGGGTGTTACAAACTGTATAACTGTTACTATTTATTACTGTGCAATACAATCATGTGCAGTACGTATGTGCAATGCATCCTTTTTTACTATGTATTATTGTTATTTCTGGCTGCTAAAGTATTACTCTCACATGTTCACTTACTTTATTATGGAGCTACTTATTTTACCACGGTTGTTGTTTTTTATTCTAACTTATACTTATTTTATATTTGCCCTTTTATCTGCACTGTCCCTTTGCTGTTGTAGCGCTGTAAATGTCCCCGCTGTGGGACAAATAAAGGATTTCTGATTCTCATTCTGATAACTGTGTATTGATTCCTACCTTCCAATTAGTTTTGTTACACTTGGTTGGAGAGGATACATCTTGGTCGTCATTATTGGTTCATGACGTTTGGTTGACCTCACATAATTCCAGCACAGCTCAGCCTATCTTCAATTCTAATTAGCCAATCATAAGGGAAAACACCTGTGCACAGCCTTTCAATATTACTCCATCTTCACCTGGTAGGGACGCATGACATACTGTATCCGGCCGATTCAATTATTGATCCATTTTTAAGTATGATTCCACTGATGAAATTATAGCCGATAAATTATCGGCAAATAATACAAGGCCACATCGCTTTCATTAACGCTTTCATTAACGCTTTCATTAACTCAAAAAGCGCAGTATCGACACACTCCGATACAGAAGCCAATAAACACGGAACAAGCGCTTCACTATGACTAGAAAGCCAAACATGTCGTTGCAGGCATGGACGTTCTTTACAGTTTCAGAGGAAAACAACACAGTTGCAATTTGCAATACCCCTGGATGTACTTTACTAGAAAAAAAATAGAAGAGCATCAGAAGAGTCATAACTGTTCTTAATTTTAGTTTTGTTAACATTAGGGATGTCAGTAAGATTTGGTTAGGTCAGAGCTATGGAATATTTGTTCACAACGACTTAGTCCTTCTTAACCTCAGGTGTGCATAAATTAGAGTTTATGAACTTCTTTTAAAAATCCACAAAATATGAAATTTTTGGTTATCTTATCGGTATTAGCCATGCGAAGCAGGAAATTATTGGTCATCGGTTTTGGCAAAAAAAAAAATCCAGATCATGCATCCCTAACACCTGGTACTAACATGCAATCTGTATCTGGATATTGTATTTGGGGAAGATCACACATTAATGCAAGATGTAAATACAAGCAGAATACATTGTCATTATAGGTCAGGTCACATCAGGAGGAGGTCTGACTTGCATTGTGAGTGTGACCATATGGTCATTTTTGACTAAAAAGCTATCCAGAAAGTTGAAAAGCTACCTAGCCCTGCCTCTTCCTGCTAGCTACAAGTAGTAGCAGTAGCTAGTAAGTCATTCCTGCCAGTCATTTAAAAATAAACAAAGTCCTTCCATGGAATTGCATCGCCATACATTATACAGATAATGTATTCCGATTCAGATTACATGTTATTCCAGGTGTAAATTGGCCCTAAATATTTGTTCTGTGGCCATCAGGGTTGGAATTCAACTGCTGTGCCAAGTTTGTGAGAAGTGGCATGGTGGTTATGTCTAAACTGCAAATGAGGCCACCACAGCATGTGTTCGACCAAATCATTGTAGAAACTAGGAATGCTAATTAGAAAAAAAAATTATTCTGAGCGATAGCCAGCCCTTTTTCATTAACCGTTAACTGACAAAATGAGTGCAGGGGTGGTGCTGTGGTTGAAGTGCCTAACAAGCCGTCCAGCTGCAAACGGGTTGAATCCACAATTTACCGCCAGCTGCAGAGTGAAATGAGTCCCCGGTTCACCCGTTCAGGAAAGTTAGCGGCCACATTGTTACTTGCATTGTAATGTGGACACATGCAGCCACTTTCCCAGCAACTCACCACCGCTTTTATGAAGTGTCATGCAAACGACAGGACAATGTCTTAGCATTAGCACATGTGCATGCATTAGGCTTATGTCATCATTTAAAATAAAATGCTGTTTCTTATAGCATCATTTGCATGTTGTTTATTAACTAGATAGATAGATAGATAGATAGAGAGAGAGAGAGAGAGAGAGAGAGAGAGAGGTAGGTAGGTAGGTAGGTAGGTAGGTAGATAGATAGATAGATAGATAGATAGATAGATAGATAGATAGATAGATAGATAGATAGATAGATAGATAGATAGATAGATAGATAGATAGATTTATTTAGTTATTTATGAAATTGTTGTCCAACAGTTGCAATACACAGTAAGAGACAGTATAAGATGCAAAAATGCACAAAAATGTACAAATAGTGCAAATGTTTTACGCAATATATATATGTAGACATTTTTAAAAATAAGATGAGCTGAGATGGGGTAAGGTGCAATATTAAGGTGCAATAATCAACAAGATGAGGTAAGGTGCAGAGCTTAGTGAGGATGTAGCCTTACACAGTAACACACATTCCCTCCTTTGCCCAGAACTACAGCTTAGTTATTATCACAGACATCACTGGTCTAAAGTAAAATGTTAAACACAACTGCTGTAGCAGGAGCATATTCTGAATGAAATAACGTGAATAAATGACGTGAAATATTTTCTGAAAGAGGAGGTTCAAGAAGGATCCTGTGTTATTGACCTGCTTGCCAGGTGATGAGTTTAGAGAGGCAGCTGCACCACCAGCAGTATAATGCCACACCTTCGGGCAGTTCAAGAGACTTTTATTCATCCACACACTTTACACATGCACACCAAGACAAGCAAAAAAAAAAGAAAAAAGAAGTATGCAGCCATTACAAACGGGTTAATTGTCCGTTCCTGCCCTCTTCAGAGTGTGTTCAAGAAGGCAAAACCGAGCGCGTGATTTGTGTTCAGGCCTTTGCTCGAGATCTCTCATGGAGGGAAACAAAAGGGGCCAATACAGTAGCCAGTTTGCTTCTTTTCTCCTCCCCTTTCCTCAACGCTCCTCGGAGTGGTCTCGCAGTTAGCATCATAATAAAACCTTTTTAATTGACATAAATAAGGATATGAGGAGAGAACCAAGTGCCCAAGGGAAAGGTTTTGTGTTCGCCTGGACCTGATGCGGTGAATGTGTTCTGTTAATCAGGTGGGAACACATGGCTGATGAGTAGAGGCCCTCTGCTAATTGGCAGTGTTTGTCTGCTGCTGGTTGTGTTTCTTCAAGGACCCAGCAGCCTCCCATTGGTATTCAGGGTACTGCTTTGTGCTCCCAGTAGTGACGGCACACCATTAGGGAGAGGGACCCAGGACCCTTGCATTTACTTAACAAGGGGAACTTTCTCTCAGCGCTGAGCAGGAGTCAACCCCTGCACCACGTGTCGAACATCCCTGGAGCATACTTTTCTCAGAACCGATAGCTGCGGAAGTATTTTCTGCTGAATGCTACTACCTACGAACTAATTGGTTGAGCTGTAGTATAAAGTGTAATTGACAACATTATGTAAGGCTGCAGCAAAGGTTTTCATCATTGTCAATGATTTGATCTGTTTTTTATCTATAATTGGCAACTCTGGGTACCATTGATACAGTATAGCAGCCCTTTTGAATTATTTAGACCCATAATTAATCTTTTATAGAAAAGTGGACAAATCATCAGATTTCGGTTAATTATTGATATTATGTGCTTTATCTTATCAGTTTAACTTGAGTGAGATGTTGTTGCCTTTCAAAACAATCAAAAACTGGCTCAAAAGTCTCTCTGATACGGTGCTACATGAAATACTTAATGGGAATTTAAAATGTGATATATTCAGAGATACACTGTGCATTGATTGCCAAATCAGTAGGCAGCAGCCCAATAACACAATCAGAAGGTATCCAAATATGAATTGAAACACCTCAGGTCCAAAAAATGACTAAAAACGAACTGCATGATTAAAGGTAGATAAATTGAAGCTAATTCAAACCCGTTGGTCCCTGCAGCGGGAGAATCTTTTTATTCCTGATAATTGTGTAATGAATGTCTGCAATGGTCTACCAAACTAATGCAAAAAACTCTCTATTAAAAAGATGGGTGACAAATCAAAGGAGAAACCTCAATAAACGAGTGGAGAAACGTATTGACTGCAGATGCTTCTGGGCCCGAGGATTCGCTCACGGGAGATTTTGGAGCAATATGTTAGACGGCGATTTTCTGCTTTGAAAGAATGGTGTTTCATTTCATTCACTGGCGTTCAGAGCACTGAAGCTGTTCATCTCACAACTCAAAAAGAGAAAGATAGAATGATTATCAATAAGCAGGCTGATTGGAGAATGTTTTTTTCAAATTCCATAAATAAAATAAAAGGCATCACTGTGACGCCAATACACAACATGTTCGAATAAACATTTGCCATATCCATAACAAATTGACTTGTGTACTGTCTCTTTAATGATTCATTGTTGAATCCTCTGCTATAGTATTTGTGACTCACTCGTATTAATTAGACAGCCTTGGCTCCTTTGCTTTGAAAGCAATTTCCTGTTCATGTTCACAAATTAAGATTGGATTGCCCAAGAACATACTAATTACATTCAAGAAATACATTTTCAGTAAGTCACTCTCATATCATTCTGTATAGTCAGAGGCCTCTATGTTATTGTTCATTGCTTTAACAATAAGTGACGCTACTGTAACATAAATCACAAGATGAAGCATAAGAGCTGCAAGAGAAACATTAAATGTTACTTTATGTGTTCGCACATGCTGATAATTATGCTTGTTACTTAATTAGGACATGCTGACTTTGATTTTTGTTTTTTAGCGAGGTTCCCTCTGCTCTAACATATCACATACTGAACACACTATAAACAAACCTCTGCCCTGTTTAATATTCAACATTCAAATTCAGGAAGAGGACAACATTCTCTAACTTTTGACTTCCATTAGCTAAAATCCTGTGCCCCAAGAGATCACAAATGCCCCACTGCAGGATTTCTGCTGAAACATTTTTTGACCTTAAGATTGCTATTAATATGTATATTTTGAAATTGGAGTTCAGTTTTGAACCTGTTTCCATAAAGGTCAGATCTTTAATGAAAATTAGGAGGAAGGTAAAGGTCTGTGATGGAAAGGAGAAAAAAAAACATGCTCTCGTTCTGATAGAATCTATTCGGTAAATGTTAATAGTTTAGATGGATTGTTTATTAGATTTTTGGCTTTATTTATACCAATACCCCCAGTCATAAGGCAAAGGAGGCCTTTTCTACAGACTTCAGACTTTAAAATCATTCGCAACGGGCTAATTTGTGTGTGCTTGTTGGTTCTATTTCCGGATAATGTGCACTGATCGGGTCTTAAGAAACACCAATTTGTGCATTTTGTAATGAAAAGTGCAATAATAATTCTGGAACTGTATTTCACTATTTATACCTCTACTGCCACTTGAAACTATCTCCAGAATAGCAGGTGCTCTTTCCACTTGCAAACATTACATAGTCTGCCTGAATCTTTACATAAAGCAAATGCATCAACAGCATTCTAGTTACATATCACATTGATTAAAATAAAACCTGAATGCATCATTAGTGTCGTGTACTTCCTCACATTTGCATTTCAGGCGTGTGGCTCACAGAGAAAAAGAAAAAGATCTTCTTTGTGATGAAGTATTTTCATCCCAGAGGTCATATAGCCACATAGCACACGCTCTGCTCACTTTTTCACCCCTGCACCACTGGCTCATCATTCTGTCATGTAGTATAGGAGCTGTCAACAGTGACACCCTCTACTAGCTGGGTGTCAAGGATGGATGTTACAGGCTGCACAGCCTCTTCATTTAACCTAGAGTTTTACTCTCCAGCCATGTTAGGTTAATGGAATGAAGCTGGCTGCTGTATGGCGGAGGCATGCTTGATCCGTCTCACAGATGTTGCCGAGATGGGTTAAAGGAAACGCGGGGACTGTTCTTTTCTTGTGGTTGTTTTTTGGTATTAACAGCTTAAAATGACCTGTGTTTACGTTCATTACCGATGCAGGAAGTGGCGTGAAAGGCGGAGTGGATGAATGGACATTCAAAGCATTCTTTAGCATTGGTATGACAGACGTGTAGACTCGATTGTATGGTTGCATGGTATTGTTTAGGGCCGACACCTGAGTCGAGGCGTCGAACATTCTGTCCGTCAAATTGAAATTCTTCACCTAGAGCCGGTCGCAGCCCACCGCCACGAAGGAAATGCGCCCAGCAAGGGCCAGCCATTGTGTAAAAATATTTTTGGTTCATTATGAAACTGTGATAGACCCACCTAGACTGTGGCGGGGCACATTGGAATACATTAATGTGTTTAAAATCATAACTTAAAACTCGAAAATATGAAAAAAAGGAACAAATACTTCAACTTCGTGATGAACAGCCAAATCTGAATCAGAATTTGGGAACACCCAGAGTTTCATTGAAAGGAGAATCATGTAAACTCGGTACAGCAACGGATTGAGGATTCGATTAGTACACCGGGAAAATGAATTGTAAGGGTACAAGTGGATGTTTCATTTAAATTGGGCTGATTTTTGACAGCACAAAATAATTAACACTTTTAAAGAAGCAGTCTGCTTTGTTATGTTACACTTCTCTTGTGAAGAATCAGTGTAAAAACCAGGAGCTATCTATGGCATAATTGAGCACTTTGAAAAGGACTCTGGGATTGTGGGTAATTGCTTCAATACTGTTCGCAAAGTACCTTTTGGATGCATTTTTCCCAATACTTTAATTAGATGGACACTAAGCTTCAAAGGCAGTTCGCCTTCAAGCAGGTTGTTAAAATGCTTTTTTTTTTTTACTTCCTTTAGGGCATAACCATTCTTTTCTAAGTAAAGCAAATAGAGTAGTTTGAGTTTCCTTTATGTATACATGGTGCAATCTGTCATCGCATTATTGCCACAAGCTTCACATAATTGGTAGCAAAGCAAACATGTGTTAAAAAGAAGATTTATCATCAAATAAAAAAAAAAAAGAATCTCACAGGTAAATACTTTAAAGATCTAAAAGATGATCAAGATTTATTTTGTTGCGAGGACATCCATTCTTCATAAGAAGTACGACAGCATACATCCATGTTCACACACACACGCACGCACACACATTACATTACATTACATTACAGTTCATTTAGCTGATTCTTTTGTCCAAAGCGACTTACAATAACAATCATGAGGATACAACTCACAACAGCAATAATCTTGCAAGTACATTAGCTTCCAATAAGCCAAACAAGATGTAAGTGCAGCATACAGAAACAATCGAATAAAAATTCTACCATTTTCTTCAAATAAGCCAACCAATTTAAGTGCAACATACAGACAATTATTTATTTATTTATTTATTTTATTGGCACACACACACACATACACACACAATCAAATGCTTTGTACTCTCCTTCAAGAAGATGTGTTTTCTTTCAAATAAAAAGCAAGACCAAAGCAAATTCGGGGACAGCTGGGTGAGCTTCACAGTTCCACGGTCTTGTGGAAACTCTTGTTATTAGACAACATGAATGGATCATGTTCCGTCAAGTCGTTTTGGTATCTTCAGTGTGTATTGACGCATAGCTGAGATCGGTTTAAATGTATTTTAGACATAGAGAACAGTTCTATGAGTTTGTGTACTTACCCAAATTATCGTGCGATCACACACTTATTATTTTCTCCTCTCTTCTCTCTCTCTCTCTCTCTCTTTCTCTCTCCTTACTTTCTCCACAGGTTTTCATGCAAAATCCAGCTGAGATCAATCACTCCTGATAAACCAGGACCATACAGACAAAAGTCTCCGAGGAGCAAAGGAGATCTTATATTTAAAACATTATTATCTATAATGCACATGGCTCATATATTTTTAAATCTTCACTCTCAACACATGGCTATGCTGCTGTGTAGCAATGTGCTCCCCATATAAAACTACTAGGTGCTGCCTTTTAGGTTTTTCACTTCCCACACATTGTGTCAGAATAATAAGCCATGATACGCAAGAGCAAAAAAGAAAGGGAGATGAAGGAAAAACAATAAACAATTTAATCTGGAGTGCTACTGGGAACACTCCCCTTGTTGTCTTTGGTCTGCATTGCTATTTCCATTATGGCTGGGTTCAGAGAAGATTTTGACTCTGGGTTGAAAAGGAAAAAATGAGAGAGGAAACTCACACATCCTCGTGGTAGATGTTGATTTGAAAGGAGAAACAAAAGAATAATACCCTTTTGATGTGAAAAAATAAAACCAACCGCCTCGCAGCTTTGATGGGAGAATGTCAGGAAAACAATACTCTAATTGGTCTTGTAATCTCTGAGGCAGTGAGGGCGAAAGGGAAAAGGAGGCTTTGTGTCCTGATTGGACAGATGTTGGGGTTAAAGTACGTAAAACAGACACCAAACATTTAGCATCGCACGTTTACTGCCACACACCCACAGGCAAGATTAGAGCGTTACAGATGACGTGAGGGGGATTGCAGGAGTCAAATAGAACATCTGAGCACCGAATCCACCACCAGAGTCTGATAATAATAGTTGTTGATGGCTGATCAGCTGATATTAATGCGTTGTAAAGTTTCAGCCACATAACTGGAATACATTACTACTTTAATATAAAAAAAAAAAGAGCAACTAGTTTGCATGACTATTTCCATAAACATTTTGGTGTCAGTAAAGATTTTTTTTGAGGAACGTCTTCCAAACTGTCCTGTGGATTAATAAAGCAGTGAGTTTAATCTACACCAAAAAGCAAACATCGGGAATAGCGTTGACTACTTAGTTACTTGGTTATGGCAAGATACATTATAGTAACAAAGTACAGCTTGTCCTGCTTCACAGGTATCATACGCATTGCTGGAACAAATATTTTAGACCAATAAAACTGCTCAGCTCAAAGTACTCAGTTATGTAAATCAATAATAATCCCACATCTGCAATAGATGGTGCAGGCGTGGTCTGCAAGCTAGTGACTGCTATACCAAAGACGTCCATCTTTAAAACATGGCGATTGAAAATGTAATGTTAAGGGATGACTCCAGCTTAAGACAAGGGCATTTGAGAGGCGTGTCATTTTGAATATGTTATGTCATTTGTTGCCGTATTCATAAGAAACTGAGGTTGATGTTAAAAAAAAAAAAAAAAAAAGAGCAGCTTTTTGTTATGTGCTCTCTGTTGCAGGCCTGGCCCTTAATACTTAGGCCTATGTATTATTTCTACACCGCACAACCACATCTTTTATGATCTCAATGTCTTACTATTCAGATGCTTCCTCTTAAATATGCAGTTCCTCCCTATAACCGTTAATGACTGAAAGTATGTCCAGGTTTTACAAACAGCAGCAACAGCATCCCTCAGTGCCCCATGAGAGCAAACAGGATGAGCTTGCAGAACCGACTCTCAGTGGGGAGAAAAAAGAGGCTTTGCTGATTTTTCTTACTCTGCAACAATAGAGATATCCATAGTAATTAAGTAAGTCCAATAAAAAACATTGATAGTACAGTAATGAAATAAGTCGTGTTATGATTGAGGTCTCAGAGTCTTGGAGAAAGCCGTTGTAATTGAGGAGCAGTTGTGTTATCCCAAGCTCCATTAAAATTTCATCACACTTGCACATTTCCATGAATGGCATTATTCAAATTATGCTAAATCACATCAACTTGCTTGCTTGGCAATGCAACGTTTGGCCATTACAATGACCGAGGCACGATTCCCGAACTCTAGGAAGGGTCTGCATGTGATTTAACAGCGTGCTTCATATTCTAAACAGATGCTTAGAAGCTACTGAGTATTGGCCCTTGGCCTCTTGAATATTTGGAAGACTGACAAATGCCGAAGCCAGCACATTTCAGACAAACCTTTGCTTTATTCAAACAAATACAGCACACATGGTTTTGAAATAAAGATGACAAGTAACATAATTGGCTTGGGAGGCAGCTACTGTAGGCCTCTGTTACTCTCTGCATAAATAGTCTGTGAAAGTATTTATTCCATCTATCATCACATGTCGTACTCCATGCAATTGTTCATAATGTTGGCATGTGCACATTTTAAATGATTCCACTGCTGCATTCAATTCAAGTGACTGGACAACATTGTTGGCGGGATGCTGAAAATAAATATATGCAAGAAACAAATCCTTTTTCTTGTTACATACATGGGACGATGTTTAATTCAAAAGCAGCAGCATGTTATTCACACAGCTCCTACTGTACACAACACATCCACAAAAAATGTCCAACACAGCTTGACACTGATTTGTTCTTGCATGTAACTCAGTCTGCAGTGAAATATTCATCAGGCGGAGGAAATGCCAACTCCCCTGCATATAATAAGTCACCTGCTAACACACAGAGAGTTTCCTGGTGATTACAGCAGTGATTTCATGATACCTGGCCGTTAATAATACATGATGAATAGCTGGACGAATGGAACAAAGCAGTGTGCAGTATTAGGTGACCCTGTGTTATTAGCACTAAGAGGAACCATTAGTGGGTTGTCTTAGCTTGCCCTAATGAGCTCTCCCCGCTCTGGGAGTGAAAGGCACGATTGGTGCATACGATAAAGGGGGAGCAGGAGTCGAGGTTGGAGAACACACGCCGTGGTGTGTGGTCGCTATGTTCCTGGCGGTTTACTGGTACGCCTGTCTATTGAGTGAAGGAGTGAGAGAGAGTTCTACGGTCTTTAAACATGTCACATGTCAAATTTTACATGACAGTATTATTTTATCCGTTCACTTTGTAATCTAGATCTTTTAAAATGGACTGCATTTATATGGCGCACACACACAAGGTGCTCATCAGCATTCACTCACACTCACACACCGTTGGCCATCGGGAGCAATTTGGGATTCAGTATCGTTCCCAAGGACTCTTCAACATGTTGACCACGGGGATCGAACCTCTGTTGAGGAGTTATAACATTTATTCACCGACAAATAGCCCAAACTACACACACCCATTCTGCTACGTTCACAGCTATTATAAGTCTCTGCTATCGTCATACTCACTGTCACACTCTCTCTCTCTCTCTCTCTCTCTCTCTCTCTCTCTCTCTCTCAATCCGCACACTCGCTAAGGTTACGCACACCACCTACACACTGAGTTATTCCCATTGTATCAACTCTGTAGTTTGAATATTATCACTTAGTTGACTGCACTTGTGTGCTGTTTTTCATGGCCTGCCTTACCTCTGCATAGTTCTACACATTTACAGCTGCTGCAGAGCACTTCACTGGAGTAACTGTCGATAAAGGCCATTCCAAGACGTGCACTAAGGGAAGCCCGATTGTCAAAAGTGTGGGAATTCTTTAAACAGAAACCTAAAAAGATGGTGCTCTGGACTTTTTGTAAAACTGAAATGGCCTCACGCACTGCGGCTCTCCGACCTCAAAACGACGAGACAGCGGTCTAAGTATTTCGACTATTACAGTGAGTTCTGTCTGATTGTTGGCTGTTAGCCAGTGCCTGGGGTTGCGCTGCATCTGTATCTGTTGCGTTTCAGACAAGAACTCAACAAAGTCTCTCTTGAGCAGATGCTAGTGGCTAGTATGGCAATGTGGCTCTCCAGCACATTTCCAAGTTGCAATCAGTGTGTTTGTGCGCATAGAGACCTAGAAAACGAAACAAGGTAGATTGCCATCAACGTTACGCTGTAAGTCGGTGTAAGCAACCTTTTGCAGTTGAACAATAAAAGTGAAAATTCCATTTACATTTAGCACTAGCCATTAAACTAAATTACACACAACACTGTGTACGGTAATTAATGGCAGACTATAGTAAACGCCTTCCCTAATAAGGCCTACACTGCTTAAATCTTAAACTTTTACCCAACAATTCATGACAATGATCACAACAGTAACGTTTGAAATGGTTCTTTCATTCATACTGTATATTTGTCACTGATTTTATTTTGTTTGTCTTTTTTGTGTCTCAGGAAAAGGTAAAGCTGTGTGCAAGATGTTGGCCGTGAAAAGTGGATATCACTATATTGTGCATTTCCCGCATTGTTGCTGGCATTCTCAACATGATCGTTGATGACACGAGAGAGACCCCTTTCTTTTGTGGGGGGTCGGGTCAGAAGACTTACCTACGACAACATTGGGTCAACAGCAGTGCAAAGAAGTCTCTTAACTTTAGCACCAGTAAGTGTGCACGTTAACACATGTTAAGTAAACTGTGTTGTAAGCATGTCATTTAATGCCATACAGTCGCCAACATTTAGCCAGATTTTTATTACATTTTTTTTAAAGGAACAGATCCATTACACTGGATTTTATGTCCCCCAAGCATCCAAACATTGCTCTGGTGCTGGCCTACCGTGCTGTGAGTGGATCAGCCCCTTCCTACATCCAGGCCACGGTCAAACCAGACACCCCACACATCACTTCGCTCGGCATCTGCCAATCTGCTCGCTACTCCCTCACTGCGAGCGGGACCCAGATCCCCCTCAAATAAAACCCGTCTGTTTGCTATCCTGGCCTCTAAATGGTGGAACGAGCTCCCCATTGATGTCAGGTCAGCAGAAAGTCTTCACGCCTTCTGTCGCAGACTGAATACCCACCTGTTTCGACTGCACCTCAGTCAATAAATAATATTTTTTTTTTTTTAAATAAATTGTACTTTTGCACTTGGTAGGCTTTTTGAAGCTAATAGTTTAATTTGTATTCTATTGTTTCTCTTTGTTGCACTTGGTTGGCTTGTTTGAAGCTATTGTTCTGCCCTTGTATGATTTCACCTATTTGAAGCTTATGTACTCGCAAGATTCTCTCTGTTTGGAGTCGTATCCTCATGATTGTTTGCACTCATTGTAAGTCACTTTGGACAAAAGCGTCCCCTAAATGAACTGTAATGTAATGTAATTGTTGTATTTCCAGCTGAAAGAGGACCCTGATCACCACAGCTTTCTGAAGCATGATCCCCAACCATGGGCCGAGTACTACACCCATCAACAAATATGATGGATGGTGTGTTCAGATATGAATTACGTGGATGTGTGTGTATGAGCATTCCTGTTTTTCTGCGTGTGAGCAAATGACTGAACGTATGTGATAAACTATACAGCTGCAGCCATAGTGTTGGTTAGACACCCACATATGGAGTATTAAAAGGACGAGTGGTGTCATCTAGAGTCATCGCCTATTTGCTACTGTCCTCATCTAGTTTTCCCGTTTGACAATGCGTGCATTTTCAATTTTTTCTTACTTTGAAAAAATGTACTTTATTTGTGAAAACCATAGCTGGATAATGACGCGCTGTCTCGCTTAACAAAAACAGTCTAAATAAGAAGACACGGATGTGACAAGTGTTCACGGTGACATGTTGAAGTATTAGTATTGTTATTGTTTGAGGTATTGTTTTTCTGGCTGAGACTTCCATTTCTTCCTGTGCGTGTCAGGTGATTGACAGCATGCACAGCATTAAATAATGTGCCCACTGAGATGAAAACACAAAACTCAGCCACAAAGAAAAGATAACAAAACAGACGCTTAACCAAAAAGCAAATCAAGGCATCATATTAACCATGATAAACTATCCAGCCCGCGCTGTTTCAAAGTTGCCGGTAGTTTCTGTTCATACTGTACAAAATATGAATGACATTGAAAAAAGGAATAAATGTTTTGCAAAGACCAAGCTTGAAATAACCTGAAAAGCAGTCCAGACAATCTACATTAACACAAAAACGCTCGTATTACCTTGAGAATGTAATATTTTTGAATCACACAGAGAGGACTGATACGCAGGCCAGAAGATGGACATGGTGTCCACAGGGATCATCTGAATCACAAAAGAAGAAGAGACAGGAACATTACTTGTTAGTCATGTGACAGAGCCTCATTACACTCGCACATTGCCAAACCTGAAACTCTCTCAAGTGTATATTACACTGGGCTTCGGGTAGAAATCGATCTAAAATGACAGCCGGTAGGTCCATTCCTGTGGAGTTGACCTGTACACAGTGATGCCTTAGTGCCTAATCTACCCGAAGTTACTGTGTTCAGCTGTCCAAGGGTGTGATCCTGTCACAGGCTATGTTGTTTAGTTACATTATGGCTTCTGCTGGTTGCATTTTTACACAAGAGGGGAAGGAGATCGAGGAGAGAGGAAGGTTTGAACATGAGAACATGTGCAGAACTATACGTGGTGTATTTATCACCACGTATCATTTATTTGTATGCATACCTGACAGAGAGAGAGAGAGAGAGAGAGAGAGAGAGAGAGAGAGAGAGAGAAAACAGATATAGTTCTCAGAGAATGCTAAAAGCTAACGGAGACCTGAAGCGTATTGTTCTCAGCTTATAAAGCTATCAAATGATTCTTCTTAATAACAAAAATTCTATAAGCAAATATCTAAAGTGTTAATCATTTCCAGTAGCGGATTAATAATCTTGACACAGAAGACACAGTGCATGGTTGAAAAGGCAATATGTCCTCCTTTATATTCCAAAAAAAAGAATACTACATTTTAAAAGTGAAAAGTATTTAAATACACTGTAGCTCCCAGTTGGATGAAAACAATGAACAACTGCACAAAGCAACACTTCCTAGTATGTTGTACTGCTTTTGGTCTGTGGGGAACCCAGAGCATAGCACAGCTGTTAAGTACTTTGAGCAGAGCTATTGTTCAGTGAAACAAAACAGCCCATTCAGCTTGGCTGGTTTCCAGAGCACTCCTATAGCGGCCAAATGTTTATCATTGTTTTGACACGGCATAGGATAGGACAGCATGGGGTATGCCTATAGAGTGTCTGTATGGGTGTGGGTGTGTGGGGTGGGGTTGGGGGGTGCGTTACAAGGCATTAATGCTGTAGAAAAAAATGTGTTCTATATTGTAACAGACAATTTACCATACTGTTAAACATTCGTAGTATCAAACATCATTATTTCCTTTCTGTGTAATTCCTTTTGGAGAAGGAGCAGAAGTGCAGCGGTAACTCACTTACAGTCTCAGGTGTCTTGTTTTAAGTATATCAAAAACACGTGTGTTTTTTTATGTGTTATTATTTGCCGTTCCTACAAACCCCGCTTTATCTAATGATAGGCATTCTCTCTGCTGTTGAATCTTCCCGGATTGAGTCAGTCGTTGGCGTCAAAGTATAGGACAGAAATGAAAGGTGTTGCATTATCTCTTCTGACTGCAGTCCGAAGGCTGCTGTTACACTGATTTTGTTTCCCCTCTCTCCTTACCCATTTAATCTCTTCATTCTGGCAATGTGCACAGCCAGGACAGTTCTGCTTTATTCTAATTGCATACTTTCGATTAAAAAAGCTTGTTTTCCTTGATTACTTTGATGTTGAAATGGGAGCAGGGGAGCAATTCGCATTCATTCGGCAGTATGTTTCCCCCCCCCCCCCCCCCCCACACACACACACACTCTTTTGTGCTAACAGCAGAATTCCTATTTATATATTGGCAGTGAAACTAAATTACTGCAAACATCTCTGTGGGCCAGCCAGCCATAACAGATTGGGAGGGTCCTGTATTATATCAGTGCCCCCTACCGGCCACCAGCAGAAATGCACTATTGTTCATTCCAGGCACGTATGGCATCGGGGGCTGTGAGAAACACAGTGGAATGAGCTCCTAGAATTTTTGCTGGGCTGCTGGAATATTTGTTAAATGAATCCCTCATGACTTGGATTCCTCTGCCAGTGCACTGCTATGTGCACATATCAGGAAGGAATCCAATGTACCTCCACATTATCAGCAATTAGCTTACACAGTTTTTTCTAGAATTTACAGTGAGTCCAACAGATATCATCTCCAAGATCAATTTACATGACATGCATTTGCAACCATGAAGTGCTTTTTTTAATTTTGTTTTTAAAGCCAAAGTTTTTTTCAAGTTTCTTTTTATATTATTTCAATGTCCGTGTAAAGATCAGAAGGAAAGGGCTTAACAAATTAAACCAAATGAAAGAGGAAGATACAAGATATGAATCAAAGGGGTGGGACTAACATCTTTAAAGGGATGAGTATTAAAAAGAAATCTCCCCAGAGGAATATATTCCAAAGGAGGAGGGTAGAATGGGGATGAAGATAAAGAAGTGAGGATTCCTTATCTGTTTTGATGCTAAATGCTACATGCTACATTGTACACGTTGGTACAGCAGGGCTTAGCGCTGAACTGTCCATACAGCAGAAAGCCTCATCCGCTGTGTATCATTCATGCCCTTCATTGATGTCAACCCAGCAGAGTACAGGGGCAGGTTTGCGACCAAAGGCGTGGGTCGACTCCCCCGCTGGGATGTGAGCGCTTCTCCCTAGAGTCCCATCACACACTGCTACAACACCAGCAAACATCAAGGGGCTCTTTTTATGTTTTATTCTCTCTCCATTTCTCCTCTTAACAGTGAAAAAGTGACTTGCACAGGGGTGCACACAATGCAACAAACACTGCCCTATTGGTCTATTAGCACTCGACTACAGGTCAATTAGGAGTATTCAACTGCTGAGAGCTCAGCTGGAGCAAAATCTTGCCGATTAAAGTAAAGAGTTCGAAAAAAATACGTATTTTTGCCATGTTTCTCTCCAAAGACAAATGGACACTGACAGAGACAAAAAGAGCTCTTCAAGCACTGAGCAGTAATTGTTGAAGACATAAATAGGATCAGACGCAGCCAACATAACAGTTTGTACCACAAAATAAAAATATGATTCTCGTATCGACTTTTTGAATTAGAATGCTTTATTAGATGCAGTGTCATGTTAAGACTTGACACTAATAAACGCATGGAAATGCCATAAAAGCCTTTTTAAAGAAATTGCATCGATATGAGTTAAAGTACAAGTTAATTTAAAGCTTTTTTTCTGTGGAAAGCAAATGCCAACCACTGAAATGTCACAAAAAGTTCATGGTTGCCTGAGAACTGAATAATGTTGTGAGTAAGTGCTCCCATCACATTCATAATACAAAAAGGCATCTTTGAGGCTGCTTGTTCACTTCAAACTCTGCTATTTCTGATTATATGACAGGATTTCAAAGAAGTTTGGTGTATTTGCAATTATTATTATTACATTTTCTTCTTGGTAAAAACAGCGTAGCTCAGTTTTAATATAATGGGTCTATTGACAAGCACCTTCCCTCTCTCGTCACGTCAAAGCCTTTGCCAGCTGCACCTTGGGATGAGGTTGTTTGTCTTCATTAGCATCCAGTGTTTCTTCAGTGTTTTCATTAGCAAGGTCCCCTCCTGTATTTGTCAACTGCAGTGAAAGGCCAGAGACACAACAGAATCTGGGTCACGCTTTAATCGTTTTCATGGTATCTCTACTGCTCTCCGAGGTGTTTGTCTTCCATTAGCCGAGGAGAGACTTTCCCACACTGGGGGTTTCTGGAGCAGCTGGTACAGCCCAACCCTACCAGTCTTGTGAACGGAGGGCGAATGAAGCTGCAGGTTTTGTTCCCAAGCATTCCTCCTTTCCCACCTGCATGTGGCCACAGCATGATGGCGTTGCTTGATATCTGGCAACGGCGAGCTCCAGATGTGGCCAGGTGCAGTTGGCTCAGCATAGGAAAAAGTCAGGGGTCTTGCGCAAACAAACTCAGTGCCAGTAGACATGCATACAATGGATGAGTAGCTCAAGTGGAATCAAATAACAATAACAAATGTCAGTGATTTTAAGGGGCCAAATTAAGAACCAAAATTGAACCAGTGGATATACATTGTTTTAATCTCAAATGACTTGCTTTCATTGTGCCTACAAAGGTCATTTTGCCTTACTGTAAACATGTCATATCAAATCCAAATGATTTCTTTCCCCTAAACAAGAGGTCAGGGCGTTTGCGGGGAAACAAAAGTGCATGCGCATGTATTCATGGGTAGTAGTGAGAGTATTGCATGTACATGAACTTCTATTAGGGCTTAATCCATTACACACATCTTGATAGGAGATCTGACTAATCGCGCTCATGTACCGTCATCAGTCTCCAATGCACTCACCCTGCTCGACACAACAGCGCCGATGCATAATCATCACACACGGTGACCTCTAATTAAACTATGAAGAGGAACTTTGAGAAGGAAACGTCTCGTCCCACTTCATTTGCGCATTCTGGGGAGAGACAAATTAAGGTACCGTCAGCAGTTTAATGAGTCTCTCACCTATTGTTTCCAGCACCTTTCTGTGGAACCGCATCCCCGTTCCTCGCTCTCAACAAAAATGACTGTAGATACTGCTCTCAGCATGTAAGTTGCATTGATTAGCAGCTGTGATTTAAGCTCTTTCTTAATTAACCTTATTCTTTAATTCCAACCTCGACTAATTTCCAGGAGAGACAATGGAGTCTCTACACTCATGTGCTCATGGGGCTGAGCCTATTCTGATGACAGGGTGATAGAGATACGGTGTATCTCACAGTGTGCACATTAACCAAGTCAATATGAAAGAAGATCATCTTAAATCATTAATCTCACGAGATGTGAGTGCATCCGTTGGCTCTATACAGTTAAATGGGTAGACTCTGGTACTGGGTTCCTTTACATGGGGACTTTTTTCCACTATGTGGGGCATATTTAGAACAATCTACTATTGTCATTCGCTATATTTTACTAACACTGCAATTTCGGTACATATGGAGACCGCACGTACCAGAAAAATCAAAGCATTCATTGTTGAAAATGTTAAAACCACATATTTTTTATATGTTGTATAACTTTAAGAGCTCACTGCTCACAAAAAGTCATGTCTTGAAGTAACGCAGGCACTAATAAACTGCCACAAAAGATTTTAGTTGGGTATTGCAATGTTTGACTTTGGGCTGTGTGCTGTGTCCTGTCTCCTACCAAATCCTAACTTTGGTTTCTGTTAACCATGAAGGCAATGCTGCGTACATGTAATGTTTGCAGAATAGAAAAAGCAGAAAATATCAATTTAGGTTCTCAGTAATTTTTGTCCCGCATAATTCTCTCTCATCAAAGAGGAGATGTCTGGGGGCTGGAAATAGGTCTCTACGTGGCGAAATAACATGCCAACATTGATGCTTCATATTTAGGACTGTGAAATATACTGCAAGTGAGTTTTGCTTGATTGCAAAGTTTACAGTATTTGTAATTTCTTTGGCTGTTATGTGCCAGGCGGCTCAGGCTGGGCTGTATGGGACATGTAAACTATCAAACATCTTATACTTGTTTTTTTATTATTATTAAATATCCCACAAAACCATTGACTTGTGTTGTATTCAGGCCTTTTTTGGCCTTTTTGTGGACCAAGTTGTATGTGAGAAGACTATATGGCACATGCAACAATATAATCAAAGCCATTTTGTATACATTTTTTTTCAATTAAATAAAAGCATGTCAATAAACTATAAATGCCTGACCCCGGATTCTCATTTCCCAGAGTGGCCCTTAGTAAAATTGAGTTTGACACACCTGATTTAGGTAGTCTAAATGAGCTACACTTGCTTTTTTTTTATGTATATGGAGCAGTTTGTAAACAAAACATGTGGAGTGCTTTGTTTAAATTCTCATGCACGATAAGATTTTGGGTCCTGGCTTACTTTTATTACTGTCCCAGTGTTTTGCACACATAATAATCTTCACAGAGTTACACTTTCAGTAGTTCATTGAACTGGGCAGGAACTATTAATAAAAAAAACGTAGGTTTCTCGGTTGGAATCAAGCTCATATCTTTGTTGGAGGTCATCGTCCGTCTGTCACTGTCTCTTTCCACTGTTACAAATTGAATAAAGCGTTAATGCAATTAGAATAATATTCCGAAGAAAATGTTCATGTCAGGGTAGCAGTCACCTTAGGACAGTCAGAAGAAAACCCTGCAGTCGAATGGATATCTCTGTGGCTCTGTAGGCAAAGTCAATCGGGGCTATTTCTTTTTACTGATGTGGTTTAGTAATCTCTGCTTGATTAACATACACCGACTTGCAGTCTCTCGTTTGAACAAAATAAATGTGTCTTTGCTGTGGCAGTTGGCTGAACGGAATAAAAAGTGGAGGATGAGCTAAATACCGAGAGCATGCAGTGGCTGTCTGTTCATGAGAGGAGCTGTGCTCAATGATTCTGGACTGAATAGCTGGAGGCAGGGCATCAGAATCAGGTCAGTCTGTTTACTGATCAGCCATGAGCCTCTAGACAGCCACAGGGCTAACAGTGCTGTGCAGCAGTGTGGAGAGTGTTGTACTGTAGGTACCCATCACCCTCAGCCAAACTCAGCAACATCATTTCAAAATGCAATGACCATAAGTCAGAAAAGTTAACATTCAGGGATAAAAGTGGCAACGCTGTTAGTATTCATGATGTGCATTAGTATGAGTTGTGCTCTAGCTTTAGTGCATTGGTACTCTAGGCTACTAACCATCTATCCTCTTCTTTTCTAAACCTCTTGTCCACTTGTAAATACATAACTCGTATATTATTAAGTGCGAATTGCGTACATAGTTATGCACTGTGGCTGCACAGCCTGTTGAGCGTCATGGTAGACTGTAAATAGAGACAATGGAGTGTATGACATTCTTGTCCCTTGTCCTTCTGGGCCATGTTGTTACACATAGCACATGTCAGAGCTCTACTACGTAGCTTCTTTTATATTGACCTTAAATCATTACCTACTGTAATGAAACAAATACACTATAAGTGGCTTTCAACAGTATCATAACATGAGTTCAAATGACTGTGCACTATCAATAATAGTTTATGAGTTCAAATGACACAAAATAAACAAGTGCCAGGTAAAGTTTAACATCTGGGAAAGAGAATATAGGGTGGGAATATTAAGTAAACATGTGTTAGCCATAAAAGCGTCATAAGTAAGTAAAACAATGTTTTATCCTTGGTTGTAACAAATCCCTAAAGACAGCTGTAAAGGTTTTCATTTCAAACATTGTTCAGGTATTTGGCAGCATTTTGAGCACAGACTTTGTCAATATATAAGTTCACACTCACACACCCATATGTACATTGACACAGTATTCAGTCACTTTATTTGTTCCATGCCGGCCATGAAAAGGTGCATCCCTAGCTTGATTAAAATGAGATGCTGGAGAAAACCCAAAGTCCTCATTCTGTGGAAAAAATGCATTTTTATACTAGCCAAAGCTAATACAGGTCTTCAGCAATCTGAGTTAGCCAAATCGAGTGGGTATTTTCCAGTTATATATATATATATATATACAGTATATATATAAAAAATTTAATATATATATATATATATATATATATTACATTTTTTTTACTATGTTCCCTCTTTTGTGTTAGTATATTTCAGCTCAGCAAGTGAACACTATCTGGAAAAAACACTAAGAGGGAATTTGGTAAAAAAAAAAAAAAAAAAAAAAAAAAAAAAAAAACTACCACCTTGCTTCGGCTTACTGAGACTGCCTAAGCCTAATAGTAGCTTCAGTTGAACTTAAGTATATATGTTTGTACCAATCAAGGATTTTCTCCATCATCTCTTATGAAATTGCGTTACGAAGAGATCTTTTTACAGACACTACGGAAAGGAGGAATAATTACAGCAGCCAATAACTGTTTAGTGCACATATGGATATGCAACTAGTGTAAACAAGACAGACATGGAAAGTCGAGAACCTATCCTTTCAGGACCATTCTGACCATGTTGTAACCCAAAGGTATTACAATAACGTTGAAGTGTATTTGCTGTATTTGCTGGATTTACTCTGGAATTTCTTTGAAGATGATCGCGTTCTGCTTGTAAGTAGTATTATTGTTGTCAAATACCTGCTGTGTCATATCAAGAATGTGTGGCGATGAGAGCCCTCACAGTTCTAATCACTCTTTTAGATGAGAAGAGGTGTGACTCATTTTCAGGATAAAGCTTTAAAATGATGCATTTTTCTTTAAGCTCCATTTAGGGATTAGTTCATATTTTAACAGCCCTACCTGGTACAATAGTTTGCATAAACCTATTACCTAAAGGTATGGTTGCGTGTGTGTGTGTGCGTGTCTGTGTATCTGCTCTGCAAGCAGGTGCTGATTATTCCTATTAGAATCGTGTTGTGTTTCAGGCACAGTAACAGCAGTGTCATCTGCCAATGTTATTTCATACTCGGCTGGGTGTGAATCAATTTCATTCCGGGGAACAATTACTGGAGATTGCAGATTTTTTTTCCATCCTTCCAATCATAAGATTTGAATCAAATCATTGTGCGCTGCTTAACATACAGTGCCAGATTTAAAACACCTCGGCTGCTCAGTGCTGTGAACATGTGACGTCTATGACAGGCGGTTTCCAGGAAAAGAAAAAAAAAAAAAAAAAAAAAGCTTTTTTTTTTTTTGCAAACCAGTTTGTTTCAGTTCACTCAATTTAAAACCACATAAAAAATCCCTCCAATTTTTTTTCTCCTCTTTTCTCTGGGTCAATAAATACCACACATGACCTTGGTGAACTTTGACTCGCGAGCGTTTACATTGTTGGGGCAGGGTAGTCAAACAATGCCCGGGATGGATGAGAGATAAAGCCACACACATTCTCCCATTACTCACATAAAGAATGTCAGCCCCTCGGCGATGGACAGAGAGCCTAGATTCCAGGAGCCTAGTTGGGCCAACGCTGACAGTTATTTCTGGCCTCAGATTTGGAATGAGGCAGGCTGGAAGTGGGGAAGGCTAAACAAGGCACCATGCTTCACCAGTTAAAGAGGCTGATCAGTTTGAGGTTGTGCAGCTTTCACTAACGTGGAGGTGTCATTCAAGCCCGACTACCTCTAACTGGAGGAAAGTGTCCATCCATGGATCACTAAACAACACAGACAGACAGGCCCTCTCCAATTAGAACTGTCTGCAATGTATCCGCCCTGTCTTCCACTGGCTTTTAGTTAGACATGGATTGGTATAGGGTTACTGTTCAGGGTTAAGATGAAGGTGGATATAATTAAACTGGCAAAGCTTTAAAGACACATAAGTGTTCAAAGTTAGTAGTGTATTTTGTATATCCAGTAGGTAACCTGCTTTGAGCTAAATGCTTGCTAAGACTTTTATAGGATGGATTATTTATATTTTGGTTATAACAAACTGCTGCTTTATAGTAGCATTCAGTCAGATGGTGTTACATTTTACAGTTGAGAGATAAAAAGGCCGGCAATTAAATGTTTTCTGAAATCGAGTGAAGAGCCAATAATTGTAACTCTCCTCCAGAAAGATTATCTGTTTTAGCATCATGTCTTCCCTTTGTCACAGAAGAACACCTTGGAGAGCGTGTGCTCACAGCATACACAGATTTCCTTCTTTCATGCCTTGTGAGCTACTCATCTCTTTCCTGTCCATATCACACAGATACCCATCTGCCTTCAGCAAGGCTGCAATCATCAAGCACTGAGTTTTTTTTTTTTACTCAGGTCTCCACAATATCAAATTGACAAAAGAAGAAAAAGCTTTTTTTTCTGAACGAGGCAGAACAGCATAAAAAGCATACAAATAGTAAAAGAGCAAGAATCGATAGACTCTCTTCTTGCGACATCGGGGATGTGCGATGTGGTGCATTGTACGGTACATCAACCTTCCACCCACACTTTGCAGATCTAAACAGACACTAGCTTGTTGTTTGTTGTGTTGCCACAGCAATATTTCTATTTATCCTGTGAGACAGCTATACAAATAGATGAAGTGCAACAACATGACATTTTCTGTACTTCAATTACTTTGCGGTGCTGGGCCACGTGGGTTAAAAGCCAACAAACCATAACTTTCCCTGACATTTCCTCCCCCCACAGTGACCGTTGATGGATTCTCCCTGACAAAGCATTCATTATCGTGGAGAACAGAGAGCGCACTAAAATCTCTTCTCTCTTCTTCTCCCCTCCATCCTCTGCCTCCCTGTCCAAATCGAGATGAACTCAACTGCAGGAACATAATGGGCTCCGCACTCACCGTCAGAAGGGAAAAGTGTTAAATCGCTGCAGGATATTCACTGGCAATCAAAAAGTATATCCTTATTGCAGGACAGCCATCATGGTGCAGTGGGCAGAGGGGCATATCAAATGGAAACAACTGCTCTATGCCAGCTCAGATTTGATCCTGCCACAATGAGAGAGGCTGCTATGGAAATGAGCTATGATGGCATGCCATTGAAGATTAGCTCCCTTTATCATTTATCTCGGAGTTCAATGCACTGAGGCTCAGCGGTCCAAGATGCATCAAGTCACCATACGTGGCAGGCAATGCCCCAACCCCAAGTCCCCCAAAAGCCCTCTGGACGGATGTAGCTTAAATGTAATATTCAGATGGTTCAATCAGTGAAACAGTTTGGACTGATAAGTGTAAAGATGGAATATCAGCACTGGGTCAAAAAAATAAAAAAACGTGTGCTGCTTTTTTCTGTAATCTGTTATGTGACACTGTTTAACAGGCAATAACGCATAAGTGAACAATTTACAGAGTTAGTGTCTTAATCACAAAACCTCTTACATGGATGCAAACACACATACACATACACAGACACACACACACACACACACACAAGTCTTCCACCCACAGGGAGGGGACTGATTGTCTGATAGCATTAGCATTCCTGTCCAACCCTGATAGAAGCAACACAGGAGTCAGGCTCACTTCAAGAGGTTCACATCACAGACAGAAACACATCCATTCACTGTGGACAGGCTAATAAATAAAAGAGTAACCCTGTGGCAGTAACAAGCCTATAAAGTATAGCTGTGTTTTACAAGTGAATGAGACGGACGGCCAAGAAAGATGGTTACCTTGCGAGACTCGGGCACTCTGTACTTTACAAGGCTGAGAGGAGTGTGTGACTCTATCCCGACGATGCACTGGGCTGCAGATTGACTCTGCTTCATCATGATATGAAAATCTCCGTCACAGTGTGAGTTATCATGTTTACACTGTGGAAATGATATACTGCCCGTCTGTTAAGGTGATGTGCGTGTTTCTAAAATATGAATTGGAGACGATATATATTCTGTGGTTTGATAAACACATTCAACACACACACACACATTTACATGTTGGATGAAGGGTGCAAAGCAGTATATGACATATATTTATGAAGCTGTCCTAAAAAAAGAAATGTAGATGTGATTGCAATGATTGGCTCCAATCAAGACACAAAAGCATTAACCTACAATAAGTAGATGGTGATTCATGTGTGGCTACATAAGAGACGGTGTTGATGGTATGCCGATTGTTTTTCAGATTCATCTTTATTCAATAAAATGTTAGAAAATAGTGAGAAAAAAAATCATATTTAAGTCTTTTTAGTATTTTATCATACCAACAGTCCAAAACAGTCCCAGATGTTTAGTTTACTATAATTGAAGAGTAAAACTAGGCAGACACTGAACAGATGTAGCCCTATTTTGAGATTCGCAACCAATTTCTGCCTGATCGCTTGTTGTTTTACATGCAGTTTGAGGGGGTCAGGATGGCAGAGTAATTGCCTGAAAATCAATTATCGGGCTCTCAGACAATGGGATGGATTTCTGGAAGGTCAGAAATTGTATTCGGTTGTCTTGCAGTTTGAACAGCTCCACAGTCGAATTTCCCACATGGCTGCTGTCAAAAGATACATTATAAATTATAGTGAGCTTTTTTTAACATTGTTGGAGTAGTATTTTCCATGTCATAGATTTACAACTTTAGTCTTTAGACTGCTGTGGTATAAAACTGAACTTTGCTGCCCAACAGATAGACCATCAAGCCAACGGGATCTCCATATTTTTCTTGTTTTCTTCGTACTTTTCCTTAATAGTACATTGTACAATGTAATGTTGCCTTTTTTTTTTGTCTTCAACATTATTAACGATGCAGCCATCTTGTTTGAATAAACTTAACTGGGGGCTCAACGTGCACATTTTTGACATTTAAAAAGCTGGAACCAAAACATTAATCGTATTTTGGCTTAAATGAATGACAAACGCATAATCGGTTATCAAAATTGTTTCTATTTCCATATCCGTCAATTGACTTATTCATTAATTGACTAATTGTTTCAGCTGTACCAATAACAAAGTAGACTATAAATCTGTCTATCATAGAGCAATTAATAAATACCTCCTATGTGTATATTTTTATTTTTTTGTAAAGCACTTTGAGCTGCATCTCTCTAAAAAGAGATCTATAAATAAAGTTTATTATTATTATTGTTATTGTTATTATATATATATATATATATATTATTTATTATTATTATTATTATATGCGTGTAAGTTTCAATCAAACTTAAATGTTGGTGTAATATGTTGGTGTAATAAACTGATCACTTCAGTTTTCAAACACATTTCAATGTTCTGTGTTGTCATTGTAAACACTATTTATACTGCAATAGATCAAAGCATTTTATTGCCACAATAGGTAAAAGTCTACCGAGAAAATATCTAAAGCAGAAGTGGACAAAGGACAGCAGAGATTGGCTGTCATGCCACATCCACGCCCGGTGGACACAGCGCAGCTGAACAAAAAGGCCCCCTGTCGGCTCCAACATATGCACGTCAAATACTGGATCAAAAACACGCCTGGTGGACACAGGCCTTTTTATATTTACACAGCATCTGTTTTACAAGAAGAACCAAAAGCCAACCAATCAGAGCAAGCTAACTCAACGGCCTCAATTACAGGGAACGTCTGAGCAGCCAAAACACTGGCCTCATCATGTCTGTGTTAGCCCTACTCCAGTCCACCGAGACTGCAATCAGCAGCACACAACACAAATATAAACACATTAGCTTTAATTAGATTGTGGCCAGTGCTTTGACTCCATCAAATCTAATACATATTATGCTGGATGTAATCCAGCTGGTTGCTATGGCATTGTTGCCTCTGCAGTGGAGTGGGCCGGGAGAATATGTGCTGCTTGGGAGTGAGCGAGTCTCTGGTCTACGTGAGTGAGTGAATGTGTGTGCATGAATAGGTTGGCAACAGTGTATTTAACGTTGGTGTGCATACATGTGAGTACAGTGTTTCACACAGGACTATAAATTGTTTTTTTTCCGACTAGGGAAGAAAAATGTTGACATTTTAAAGTTAAATGCATCAATATGGTGCTCTTTGAGAGCAAAACTTATACAAAAGTTATTAACTTTGTGCCCTACAAACAATTAAATCTTAAACAAATTTGTTTTATAGATATACTGATCTAATCCACTGCCCCTGCCCCTCACCCACCTCACACACACACACACACACACACACACACACTCCACACTCACATACATTTAGGCTACCCACTGTCTGCAGAGACTTTTGAACGGATCTCTCTCTTCTGTATATTGTAGGCTATGTGCGTATAGCTTAGCATTCTTTATTCATTTCCTTGTAGGCTATTTATTTCTTTATACTGTTTCCTTTCATACTGCGTTCAGATTGGAATGCAAATTAAGAATATCAATGTACAGGGAAACTAGTTTTGAACTGTGCAGACGCTTCGACTTGTTATGAAAGATGATTACCATGCTTTGGGAGGTGTGATTTTTTTTTTTACCATATAAACGAGAAGAGGTCTGTGTTTGAAAACGGGTCGGTTAAGTTGTCGACATTGGCACCGCACCGAACCGGAGGCCCCGTCACTCCCCGCGTGGAGATCAACAGACATGCAGTGAGTCCACGCCCCCGGGAAGTGCAGAGGTCCGTGCAAGGGGTGTTGCTCAGATTTTAAAGCCGACCTAGTGCGGATTGCGGAAATACGCCCGCAAGGGCCAGCCAGCCCACCCATTGAGAAGTGTAAAAAACATTTTTCGTTCACTATGAAACTGTGGTGGGACATATTATATTATGGCGAGCTGCCATAGTCTAGGTTATTAATGGGAAACACATCAACTGTGTGTGTTAGTGGTTATTTCCAGGTGGTTTAGAGAGAGTGAGAGAGAGTATGTGTGGTTAGGGGGCTTGCTGTTGGTATAAATGCATGGCCACAAACGCATGTGTCAGTGCGGCCATGTGTCACATGCAACATATGCTCCCCAGCAGCTCTTCCTTCGGAGGGAGGATGAGCTGTGACACACAGCAAGACTTTCCCCTGACATGATCCAAGGGGACAACGTAGAGCACGGTCCCAGGGGCCACAGAGCTCAGCCTGGGGACTTCAGAAGGCTGGAGATCAGCTTGTCTCCTCACTGTCAACGTCTTGCCTGCTCACTGCCCGTGAGCATGGAGACGGACTGCACCACACCCATGAAATGTACTGCACATATGGACATAATGCTACACAAGTACATTCCTACATAATGAAATGTACGTCACATGCAAACATGGTGAGCTATCTGGCACGATTGCCAAAATTGTGCTTATCCACATATTAATGACCTTAGACTTTTGGACGATATGCATTCATAATGTTACTTTTACAATGGTTTATCTAGGGTTTTTGGGGGTTAATGATTTACACAATAAGTGTTTCTACTTTACATATAGTCAAATATTTGGTGCGCAACATCTTAGAAATGCAGTACATTAGAGAAAGTGTGTATTCTCAGCAGGTTCATACACACTACACACATGCACACACACTAACAAAGCATGCATACCTACAAACAAGCATAAATGCAAACGCAACTGCTTACAAATGTATATTAACACATGCTTACAAGCATACACACACAGGCAAACCTGCACATGTATACACATATACATTGATGCACAGATTAATTAGTAATTAGTAACCTAAAGACATTCAGTATCCAATCATAGATGGCAAAGTAAAACATAAAATCCTCACACTTCAGATGCTGAAATCAGCAAATGGCATTTTTGCCTGAAAAAAAGATTCAAATAAGAATTAGAATCCGGTTTATTGCCAAGTAGGTTTTCTCATACGAGGATTTTGCTTTGGTTTATTGTTGCATAGCATAAACATAGTAAAAAAAAAATAACAGTAAGTGTTGCAAAAATCAAGGAACATAAATATACAATAGAAGAAAAATACAATCAAAAAATATGAAAAAAAATACTATACAGATTATGTACAATATATCTGAGTTGAAATGGAAGAGCTGTGCAGTTCTATAAGTGGTACGTTTTGTGCAGAAATGTGCAATATTTTAAGAGTAATGAGTAAAGGTTCACAGTACTGAGCATTAGAAGAAAATGCAATGTACAGAGAAAATAGTTCAAAAGATGTGCATTAGTGTAGCGCATATAGTACGAAGATGTTAATGTAATGTGTGGTGTCTATGGGTGGAGATAAGAGTCCATGTCAGTGGGTTGACATCAAATTACTTGTTTATGTTTTGTTTGCTTTTTAATTGACTAAATGATAATTGGATTACGGTTAGCTCTAAAAATCTCCCATACAGTGGATATATAACTGGTAAAAACATTAAACAGTGAAACCATCATCCGTGACGATTCAACCCATTGGTGATCGTGCTCCCCACCCATGTGCTGGA
This sequence comes from Bovichtus diacanthus, assembly GCA_943590825.1. Lineage (NCBI taxonomy): Eukaryota > Metazoa > Chordata > Actinopteri > Perciformes > Bovichtidae > Bovichtus > Bovichtus diacanthus. The sequence continues at coordinate 7,433,723 of CALSBV010012174.1, read as the reverse complement.
TCCACCAATGTTAACTTTACATGGCACTGGGCAGTGGGCAGTCATACGGCTCCAGATCTACCAATGCTGACACAGACCAGCGTCTCTGCAGTCCCCATTAGAACAGAAGAGGCCTGCAGACATCTCAGCTCCCTCTGTCTACAATTTATTAAGACACCTCAGGCTGGCCTGTCCACAGCTCTGGGCATTCTTCTAATCCATTAGGACCTCACGGAAAAGCGTGTGTCATGTTTAAAGCTCCCAGTCTGTGAATGCATTATGATGCCCTCACTGTCGCCACAGCTCAGATTGTGCTTACTCTGTGATTTAATGGAATGAAGCTTTAGCTCTTTTTCCATTCTGACATGCTCTGTATTTTCAGTGTGTTCTTCGCTGCAGGCTACACGTTCCGTTGTTTCGGTTACAGAGAGTGTGTAAAGTAAAGAAGGTAATAGAGAGAAAGGGGTGAGAAAACAGAGAAACAAATCAAATGCCCAGGTGTATTGAGTTTGGGTGTGCGTGTGTGCATGTGCGTGTGTGTTTTAAGGAGTATTTCAAAATGTTGAGAAATGAATATTCAGTTTTTTGCTCTTGCTGTCATGTCTGAGGAAGCCAGCAGGTTATTATTGTAGCTTGGCATTAAGACAGGAGACAGGGGATAAGAGCTAGCCTGCCAAAGTTAAATAATATGCCTACTAACACCTCTAAAGCGTACTTATCATACAAACAAGATTATCTGTACACAGACAGAAATTTCCAAACGACAACAGGTTTTATGTGGAGTGATGTGCGGTACGTTTTTATTGGCAACCAGCGAAACAAGTGGAATGCAATGAGTCTTGTTATCACTCTGAGGTTGCCAGACTCATGCACAGTTTCAGGCCATGTTTCATTTTGGTTCACATTGACTGTGCCGATCTATCCTGAGATTACGTTCAATGACAACATGTTTTTGAACACTTGGTATGGCGCCCCCTGGTCGAGCGCGTGCACCACTGAAAGCCGTTTAAAGGTTTTAGCTTCATTGGCCATAAAGGGGAAAGACTTTAAGGCTTCAGATGGTATTTTTGCAGCGTGGAATCAGTGTTGGTGAGTGGTGAACTACATGTAATTAAGCTTATAGCTTAATTACGTTTTGCAATAGCTTGCTGGTCGTTAAACTACATTGATATTTGCATAGTGTTTCAATTAGGTAAATTACTGTTTTTGCATTTTTTTTGTGCACTTAACTACTAAAACTACAAACAATTATTGGCCATAAAAGGAAATAAATGATTTCTTATGTTATATATTAATATCGCTTCTCTACTGTAATTGAACCCTTTCTCTTTCAATGCATTCGTCAGTGCTCTGAAAAGGTGCGTGTTGAAGAATGTTTTGGTTGTTAAGATGGTACAAGTCAGATGTTACAAAACTGACGAGTAAGACGACAGGCTCATTTTTTTCAGACCAGTGCTTTACTCTGTCAAATGCTCTAAATAGGTTTAACTTCAATATTTTGTTACTAGGGTATTTTATTTTTTTTAGGTTTATGTATGACCTGTGTTACTGAGCACTTTTTGAAATATACTGAGTGGCATTTTATGCTGGCATGTGACTTTTTTTTACTATTGTATTTGTTATAATTTTGTATCACATGTACATTGTCAATTAGATTTATTTATTTTATTTATTTTTTTATAAAGTAGTTTGAACTATTTATTTGAAGTAGCTTTAGTCAACCAAACTAGTTCCTCCCAAGGGTAATTTTGCTGTAGTTCTACTTCTTCCCGTGTGAATAAATTGGTAACTTGCTTTCAAAGTAGCTGACCCAACCCTGCATGATGAACCCACACAAAGATAACCCTCAAATGTTACAGCCGCAGCCTCAGCAGATCTTTGGCCAACGGACACAATGAATGACGTACGGGGCCTTTGCTGCTGTAATCTGCAAACATCACTGTTTGAGCTGTTCTGGCTTTGGCCGCGCACTAGCCTCTCTGCCTCTCCAAACTTGGAGAGCAGCACCCAAAGCTGTGTGCAGTTACACGTCTCTAATCCTGTAATTACTGGCCCATCAGTGCCTAGTAAACTATAATTGGAACCAGCTGTCATTTTTGTTTTGTCTTTTCCTCTCCCAATCTGCACCATGACCAATTTGACATTTCCAAACGCATCTCTGGACCTCCAATAGAGCCTATTTTTTGTTTTTTAACAAGTGGGGACAATGTGTTCCAGGTTACATTTGTTCAGAACCACGAGCCAGAGAAGGGGTTAGTACCGTCAAGTATGGCAACCTTGTCTCAAATATCCCATGAATCCACAGGGCACAGTGTTTGGCTAAGACGAGCCAAACAGGCCTGGCTGCGAAAAAAAACATGAAATTGATGAACAGACAAACAGACAGGCTCATGGGCATGCTTAAAGGGAGATGTAAAGGTTACTAAAAAAAAAAAAAAAACTGACAGTACAGAAGAAGACAAAAAAGTAAAAGAGAGGTCTGGCAGAGGGAGATTGGATTTTTCTTTACGCAAACATTTCCCAGAGGCAGCTGCTCTCTAGGCAAAAAGAAGCACATTGTTTACTCACTGCTTCTACTGTTCTACTGCTTTCATTTAGTTTGTGTTTGTTTCATTAACCAATACATGCCGGCAATGTATACTTTAGCCATGAAAACCAATTCACCATTTGTATTTGTTAATTTTGGAAATATTAATTAGAGCCGCTTTAAATAAGAACTGGGTACAGTGTGTCCGTGATGTTTTGTTCAATTATGTTGTTTGGAAGAAACAGTCTGGACCAAGCTCCACATGTTTTGGATCTACAGTATTTCTTTAAACAACAATGAAACCAGCAGTCAATGTTGCTTTCTTTCAATGACCCCTAACCAAGGGGTACCATTGCGTACATTTAGTAATCCCTTAATTATAGAGGTGTGAAATCAACAAAAGAAATGATCACATGATGAAAGGCACTGACAATCTGAACTTGCATAAAACTTATGCACACGTTTTCTAGTGGCCAGAGAGGAGGTAGGTTAATTTCTGGAGTAGTGAGTGGTAGCGTGGTTTTGGATTGCTTTATACTAAAGGTGCTACTACTATTCTGCCCCCTCATACGTATCTAAATTAAAAAAAAATAAACAGAAGCACCCCCAGCTCTTTGAACAAGGAAATGGCAACAAAGTAAAAGGCTGGTCTGTTCAGAAACATATGTTTAAACATATTTACAGGACCTAAAGTAATATTGTTGATTAAGGTTTTATCCTTTTTGTACATAGCTCTTAAAATGAAACATTATATCTGTATGACGCATCAGATTTAAAGTATTGACATTTATGTTTATTATACAAGGTCCCTGTTAAATAGCATGTACAGAATTACATTTAAAAACCTAATAATTTGACTGTACTGGAAGCTTTCTTCATGAAAATCAAGGTTTTTTTACATAGAAGCTTTTTTAAAGAATATTAAGTTTCTTTTGACATCCAAGCTGTTTTCATGAAAATTAAGTTGTTTTTTTTACATAGAAGCTTTTTTAAAGAATATTAAGTAATTTTTTGACATCCAAGCTTTTTTCATGAATATTACATGGGTTTTTTTTTACATAGAAGCTTTTTTAAAGAATATTAAGTAATTTTTTTAGTGAGGGGAAAATGGAGCGGGAGATGGGCCGGAGAATCGGAGCAGCGGGCACGGTATTGCACTCGCTTTACCGCACCGTTGTGACGAAAAGAGAGCTGAGCCAGAAGGCAAAGCTCTCGATCTACCTGTCTATCTTCGTTCCTACTCTCACCTATGGTCATGAAGGTTGGGTCATGACCGAAAGGACGAGATCACGGGTACAAGCGGCCGAAATGGGTTTTCTCAGAAGGGTGGCTGGTTTCTCCCTTAGAGATAGGGTGAGGAGTTCAGTCATCCGAGAGAAGCTCGGAGTAGAACCGCTGCTCCTTTGCGTAGAAAGGAGCCAGTTGAGGTGGTTCGGGCATCTGGTAAGGATGCCCGCTGGGCGCCTCCCTAGGGAGGTGTTCCAGGCACAGCCAGCTGGGAGGAGACCACGGGGAAGACCCAGGACGAGGTGGAGAGATTATATCTCCACACTGGCCTGGGAACGCCTCGGGGTCCCCCAGTCAGAGTTGGTCAACGTGGTCCGGGAAAAGGAAGTTTGGGGCCCCCTGCTGGAGCTGTTGCCCCCGCGACCCGACCCCGGATAAGCGGTTGAAGATGGATGGATGGATGGAAGTAATTTTTTTAATTTAAGCTTTTTTCATGAATATTAAGTCATTTTTTGACATCCAAGCTTTTTTCAATAAAATTCACATCCAAGCTTTTTTAAGGAATATAATTTTTTTTTTTTTTTTTTTTTTTTTTTTTTTAAGGAATATTTTTTTTTGTAAAACCTGTATCAGTACCATAGTAATTTAGGCATAGATAGCTGCTTACTACTCCGGAAAAAGATGTTCCACACAGTCATTCTAACCTTCATTTTCGTTCCGTTTTCCTTGTGAAGGTCATTGTTTGCTTTCCTCTCTCTGTATACATTACATTTCACAGTCTATCGCTTCATTTTCATCTAATGACTCGCAGGCTCCTCTGTCTGATTTGCCAGAAATGAAAGCAGACATGACAGACTAAGTGACTTCAATTCTGCTCCGCAGTCGAACTACATACCCTTAGTGAGAAACACACTGCAGATAAATAACAAATAAAGAAGCAGGCAGAACTATCAAGAAGTACAATTATGATGCAATAAAGCTGCGCAACAACAGAAAATACATGATTAAAGTTGTTTATGGAATCGAAATGGAAGCAGTTATTATTGTGTTTTTGAAATGTGCTTTTAGAAAATTGCATCCTCAAGTGAATTCGGTCAAGGACTGCACATGAATATTAAAAAAACTGTCTCTGTGCAATATTATCTCCTGCAAATTATGCTTGAATGGAAGGGTTTTGTATTGTAGTTAAGTTTAGGAGGAAACATGATGTAATGCTTTTCACAGTATCAGACAAAACCTTCGGATCGAACGTATTTTCAAGTGCATTTACTGCACAATTAATGCAGATTGACCTTTTATATCTACAGAGGCATCTAAATAACTTACTAATTAAAACAATTCCACTAGCTTAGGGATAGATCATGATTAATTAGAAACTAATGTGAAGCAGACCAAATGCAAAACTGAGTTTCTTCCGACACAATTATTAATAAAGTTTGTCTTTTTAAAAGTAGAATCAACTGCTTTGGAAATATTCCAATCTTTTCCAGATTGAATGCATTAACATTCAACAACTTTCTTATACAACTGAACCAGGGCTCTTTAGATAAATGCTTTTCCATTTCTTTAAAAGGCCAAATTAAGTTGTTTTGCACTCACTCTCATGGCTTCTTCTACCACAGCTACGCAGATGACGTTCAACTGATTCTGAATTTTCACAGGTCCGAAACCCAGGTGGAGGCACGTATCTCTGCTTGTCTGCTTCAACTCTCAACACTGGACGACCGACTGTCCCTCAATGCCAGCCTCGCTGCAACAGTCCGCTCCTGCAGTTACACACTTTACTGTTACCAGTTGCTGCCCGAATCTGCGTCAAGACTCTGTTGCTGGCCTACCGTGCTGTGAATGGAACAGGCCCATCCTACATCCAGGCCACGGTCAAAGCATACAGCCCAGCTCGCTCACTTCGCTCGGCATCTGCATTCTGGATCCAACATGGTGGAACAAGCTCCCCATTGATGTCAGGTCAGCAGAAAGTCTCCACACCTTCCGTCACAGACTGAAAATCCACCTGTTTCGACAGCATCTTGGCCAATAACGAAACTTTTTTTTTTAAATGTGTATTTCTGTATGTAGCACTTATATTGGTTTGGCTTATTTGAAGCTATTGCACTGTACTTAAATGATTACACCTATTTGAAGCTAATGCACTTGCAAGATTCTTGCAGTTCGGAGTCGTATCCTCATGATTGTTTGCAAGTTTTGGACAAAAGCGTCAGCTAAATGAAGCGTAATGTAAAATGTGATGTTTTGATTCTTATTTATGATCTTAAGAAGGAGGGTAAATGTAGCAGTTTACCCTATGATTGACAATATTTGAACATGTTTAAGCTTCCACAAAGATGGAGGGCTGTTTAAACAGCTCTATTTGAAACATTGATGAGAGATAACAGTATTAGTTTATCTCAAATAAGAACATCATGCTGTAGAGTTTGTAGGCTTTCTTCACGGTGTCTCTTACTGTACCTTTTCATTGCCTCAGGGCTCATATTTGAAATGTTACAAATGCTGTAGCAGCGCAGGATAATTTAATAGGTTTCTGACTGCCAATCCCCAGGAGCCAACATGAGACAGGAAAAAAAAAAGAAAAAAAAGGCAGCTATTCTAATGTGTGCTTGGCTCTCTTCCTTGACTCGGCTGCAACTAGCACTGATAGGAATGATGGTTTTTATATGTATCGCTTTCTGAGTGGCGGCAGATGTTCCGCATTCTCCAGCAGCACTCCGTTCCAGGGGGAAATCAGGGAAAACTACGCACTATAAAATTAAACCACTGACACTTCACCGGCCCTGAAACCAAATAGGGCCCGCAGCATCAGCAAGCTGGAGCGAATCCATCATTTCTCATTTTTAGAGGGTTCCATCTGTGCTAACTTTCATTAACACTGGCTGTATCTGCAGTGAACTGCTTTTCGTATAATAGATAAACACCACACTACTTATTCACCAGGGCCCATTGTATTTGGTACCACAGGAAAACATATAGGACAAAGAAAACCCCACAGTTTAAAGCTAACATTGTCAGATTTCATTATGTACAAAGCAGCAATAATTATGTACATTAGTGTGTGTGCCACAGTTAGTTAGACTCTTGCCAGAAAAACAACTCTGTCCAAAATGATTGCGCTCCAGTTTGACTCAGATATGTCTGGCTCTGAATGCTACAGATGGATAAAATGATTTCCTAGATGACACATTTGAGTTTTATAATAAGCCCACGTCCCAGAAATGATTTGTTGCTCTTTGTAACAGGATCCAAAAAAAAACAAAGTTTGATCTTTGTTTTTGCAGGTTTTGTTTGGTTGCAGACATGTGATAAAGAGGCTTTAACGTCATTCAACATGTATGAATTCAAAGAACAAAATGTAAAAATGAGAAGCAGAGATTGAAATAGGATCCACTGACCTCCCTGAGCATGGGGGAGTTTTCCTTTAATATTGCTTTGCATGATTTAGATTATAGTAAGCTAAAATCTGTAAAATCATTTCCGATGTACTTTTTGTTGCATTGCGGTTAAGTTTAGGAAGAAAAAAGATGCCACACATTATGTTTGTAATGCCTAATGTCACCTTCTTAAAATAATGACCTATTAAATTTTTAAAAAAAAAAAAAAAAAAAAAAAAAAAAACTGAACCGTTGATTTGGTTCAGTATTTTTCTGTTTAAAAAAAAAACAAAACAATTTTTTTTCTGTTTTTTTAAAAACTTTAAAATACGACTTAGGCCATTAGTTTAAGAAGGTGACGATATTGAACATATTTTATATCTGTAAAATCACTTGGATGTGCTTGCATTTTGTATCTTCTCAGTACGTACGAAATGCAAAACTAAGTATGTAAATGTAATTCCTTTTAATTGTATACTGTCAGTCGATGTTTTTTATTTTTTATTTCAATAACTGTATACAGATCAATTGCTTTGTATGTTTATAGTCCTTACATTGTTATCAGTCAGCCAGCAACCGGTGACATCCAGTTGAACCAGGATAAGGGGATTAGACCTCAGGCATTATTGAAATAGTAAAGATCGAAAGAGGACCAGCAATGGTCAGACTGTTCACGCAGGTAGACTGGTGGAACAAAGCCTTTTTAATTACCCTTTTAATTGCCCCTTTAACAGTATGAATTAGCATTTTAATGATGGGTATGTAATTAGAGTGGAAAAGGCTACGAGAGCTGCAGGCTGCTAATAATGGCTCTCAGCTCAGAGATCACAGCAACAGGAGACAAGAGCAGCTGCACCTGAGCGCACTGCGCTGCTCAGCCAACAATGAACAGATGCTACATATACACATGCATACAGAGAAGGACTTTCTGCACACAGGCACATGCAAAGATACAGCAGGTCGCTGGAGTGAACAATTGGTGGTCGTCCAGAAAGCGAGACACCATGACACAAACAATTTTCATACACAAATACACATGCACAGCCAAGTCTGCCCAAAAGCCTGATTAAATCCTTAAACCGGTCATTAAAACCATTAAACATTAACATTAACGAGTGATAATATCATCAATCACCACTGTCTATTGGAACTCAAAGCTGCTAATTTCCTTTGTTTGCCTAACCATGTTAACAACAACATACAAGTGCTCCTATTCATGCAGATAGGCGCAAGGACACGGACGCACATGCCAACGGACAGTTTACACACACACGCACACACACACGTGCATGGACACACACATGCACTCTTACATTTTGTTCCAAACACACAGCCTATCAGTGTCACAGCCTCACAGAGCATAGCTTTGAGGACCTTGGCAATTACACCATTTACAACAGGCTCCCCTAAAGGCTCGCATGTAGAGATTGAAGGATGGTAAAGGATGAGAGTAGTTTGGCTAAAGGCTTTCCAGCTAATTAAAAGACTAACGTAGCCGCCAAATGACCATTAGGATTCATTTGGCTTGTATGCAACAAAAAAAAAAAAAAAAGAAAGGCAGAGATGTATATATCTTATCATCAAATGGGCACAAGATGAAAGCAGACCACATCAAATGTGCCATTCCTGTGTGCCAATCATTCGTCGTAACAGAAACCTTTACCGATGTTTAGATGCTGAGCAAAATTGTTCAACTGCACAAGCAACATCAAAGATGTTCTAGTAATGGTCTGTTCTCAAGGGGCATGCAGTTTGTTTTCATATGAATATGTAATAGCTTAAATAGGCCTAAAGGAGACAGAATGCAGGCATTAATTACGTGACATAATGGCACATATGAATATAGATGGGAAACAACAGCAGCACATATCTCATTATTATCCCGTAATGACATCTGCAGTGTAATAATGGTAATCTGTGCTCATGTAGCTATAAAAGCTCATATATTATGAATTCAAAGCATTCTTTTGTTTTGTCCGTGATGGAATACAAATGTTCTCCTGACCCTGGTTTCATTCTTTATGACGTGTCGTTCAGCAGCTTGTAGTATTTATTTATGATTGGACACTAATAGCATGCTGCAACAATGAGACACATTTTTTATGAGCTGAAAAGAGATCAAACCTGACATGTAGCCTTTATTTCTGCGGAACCCTTAATCAGCCTTTGCGTTCAGTCTGAAATTTGCCCCTCTTCTGGCTAATCTTACTCTAATTGCGGCTGCCCTTTTACAGGCCACAAACTCGGTTCGATTTAGCACCCGCATTAAGATTATTTAACCAGAGCCGAGACAGAAATATCAAGGCGGGGCTGGTATCAAGAACAGAGGACCGTCTTTGTGCAGTGTTGCTTCTGGGCGAGACTAGGGGGGGGGTTTCTCAGTATGCTCTGGACGGCCGTCCTAATTATTTTTCCCAGAGATGAGGTCACATTCTTCATGGCCAAATCATGGATAGAGGAGAGCTTGTTATTAACAATCCGCAGACAAATAAACATGCCGGCTAAAAGGCATCCATTCAGCGCAAGCCCTTGAGTGTTTCGTATTCGAGCCATAATGATCAAATTCAAACAAACAAACGTAGAGACACCGTAAAGGTAAACAAATGTAATACAAAAAACAAACAATCTTATTATTTTTGGCCGTGAGAGTTTTAACTTAGAACAATAGAACAGATTTTTCTCATTTCCCTCGAGGCATGCAGGACTATGGCATGATGACACAGCGGGCAATAATGCCATTAGCAGACTATTATTGTTATTTGATGTGCGTTAAGCAACCCTTCTACAGATGGCTTAGTAATGTTCAGGGGTATTAGGCCTGTTGTCATGGTGAACACAAAAGGCTCCAGCAAATTGTTTGGGGAAATTGTTGTAATAATAAGCCTTTCTCATCCCAATGTTTTTGTTTTCTAGTGATGTTAAATGATGAGCACAACCGAGAACCAGGAAGCAAACCAAACAGACAAATACATACATTCAAATGCACACACGTGTGTTACGTTCCTTTCGATGTCCGGCATACGTTAGCTGTTTTTTTGGACTCCAACATTTCAGCAGATGGTGACAAACATGGCAGGATGTTCGCCATGCCTTCGGAAAACAATCAGCAGGAAGCAAGTGACCCTTTGCTCAGCAACGCGCCCCTTAGTTACTGTTGCTACGCCTGTCAAGCTCAGCTAGCACGCCACCTATTCAAATTCCATTAACGATGGCAGATGTATCCATCAGAATATTTATCAACACAAAATATTTGTAGAGCATTTTTCAGGAAAGAGCCACTTTAGTTACTCTAAACTTTGATATAGTAGCATCGTTGCTCCGCCTGATGTTCCACTCATGAACCAGGTTTTTAATACTTTCTGTAAGTTTATGTACTTATGTAAGTACAAGGCATGCTGGTTTACATTAGAGCAGATTACAAAGTATTCAATCCATTCCTAACTCTTTTGCTCTTCCGTTTATGTTTTTTTCTTTTCAAAGGCGGTTAAAAGAAAAACACCACCCTCCAAAGTTCAGGAATTTTATTGAAATTGCAATATTGACTGGTGCAATATCCAAATCCCAGGAGGTGGCGTATTTGTTAAAGGCAAAATACGTGACAAAATACCAGACTGAATGAATTATTGTCGCGCACTAAAAATGACAGAAAAACTCTTTGTTTGGTAGAGATCCTTGCAAAAAAGAAATCAACCCATGATCATTTTTAATATATTTGTCAATATATTGAAAATCAGAATAATGATGCCAAAAGGATCATTTCCTCTGATAATGTGACTCATACTGCAACTGAAATATCCGTCCATATGATCGCAATTCGATATTTTTTTCAAGCAGTTCAGCCCTGCTCCTAATGCTTACACACAGAGCGTCAGACCGGAGGTTGCCGCTTGGTCGATTCAAACCCCCCTCTGCATTATGGCGCTTGATTTTTGAGCTAAGCGAGCTCCATCGCTACACCTGTAACATGCCACCCAATCAAAAGCAAACAGAAATATGTACTGTATGGATTTTCCCTTGTATTCACAAAGGTTATCTTTTAAAACAAAGCGGCAACTCCTATAAAAGACAAAAGTGCTCTTCAATGTCGATAACAGAGATCGCATCTGGACTCGTACTGACCATACAGTGGCTACCATCACACATTTGCTTTCACACCGATTTTTTTTTCTTCCTTATCAAATTTGATATTTTACAGAGCCCACTCGTCCACGTTCACAATAGGAAGAGCTGATTCTGCTGAAGGTCACCCCGACATCAGAGCTGAATGAATGACATTTAGAGTACAATTTCCTACTTCCCCCCCCATTTCCTTTGAAAGGTGTTACTCTACATATACGCACCGCGCACGCACGCACCTACACGTGTACACATTAACACACACCCCCATACTGAAGGCTTTTAGATGTCACTAAGCGCTTGTATTTTACTGCAAGGAGTTATACATACAGTAATGACTTGGCGGGCCCCAGAGAAACTCTCCTCTCTCTTTGCAACGCATTAGATACAGGAACTATGCAAACTGGATCAACTCCTCAAACGTTTATCTATAATTTAAAGAAACATTTGTTGGCAAGGTGACTAAGTTCCCATATGAGTGGGGTTTACAGCTTCAGAATTCTAACATCATCAAGGTACTTTTTTTAAGGAATTCACTTTTACTTGTGTGAGTTTTCAGCCATTTATAGCTGGCACTTTTACTCCTGTTATTAGAAGATGGTATTTCTTCTAACCCCGTTGCAAAAGGACATGTCTCTTTGTGCTCCCATCCAGGATAATCAAGTCATCCTGGTCCACGTGCCTCCCTGTATCTCTCTTCCAGCGCCCTGACCTTTATCTTCAGCTAAATCTTATTTGCCTTCAGGATTTATAGGGTTTTCCACTCATTCATAATCTATTTGCAGTGTCCTACAAAATTTTCATTGCCATGACATTTGACAAAAAAAACGTAATGCTAAGATATTTCAGTCTCTGTATTCATTTGCGGTCGACTTTGAGCGGATCCTTTTGGAAGCAGTGGGTAGATGGATTGTGAGCAGCTTTGCTCGAGGGACATTTTCCCCATAGTTCTAAAAGATTACCTTTTTGGATCTGCGCTCCATTAAGCAGCTCCCCAAATCATAAAAAAAAATAAAAAAACCTTTGTGCAGATGCTATTGTTTACTGTCCATTAAAAGGAGTCTAATCGACTACATAACACACTGATGAATCAGTGTTTCTTGTGAGATGAGATGACGACTTTTTACTTCCTGAGCAGACACGCTCTGACTCAGTCAAACACAAAATATACATTTCAAATAGCATAAGATGAATGGTTGAATTTATACTTGCAGTCAGCTATTTAATTTTTTTGCATCTACTCTGTGTACTCTGTGTGCTATGGTATTGACCTTATGCACACTTCCCATTTTATTCATTTGTTACATTTCCAGTTTTCCACGTTACCTCTGTTACATAGGTACATGTTAACTAGCTTATAACTAGTTCAACCAGTTGTACGTGAACTTTTCAGTACGATGGTCCAGGTTATTAAGTTATTAGTATTTTTATTTTTTATTTTTGCATTCTTCACAAACGATCACCAAACCAGCTGATTTTCGCTTGTTGATCTGGAAGCTGATTGATTAACATAACATAACTTTCACCCAACTATGGCATTGTGTGAAAACAACGATTCCCTAAAACATGAATTCATGACAGCTCCAGTAATGCAGTGTAACTAAAAAAACAAATGAGTGTCCTCTGTGTTTCAGATGGGGACATTGTTAGCGGGTACACCTGTACAGTCTAATGCAAGCCAATAACTGTTGTGCCATAAATTCTACTTTTACAATGCCTATAATGTTCAGGATTTTTGTTTTTAAACGATATGTTTTAGTGTTGAAGTCATAGCACCCCCCCCCCCCCACCCCATGTACAGTATGTAAACACCTCTCAACATAATGTAGTCCAGTACAACACCACCTATGACCTCAAAAATAAACATATGTAATTTGAATTTACACATTTCCCACAATATCACCAAAAACTGTACGTTTTGAGCTCCGTTAGAGATACGAGATGCAATGGCAGGGCTGTTGTATTGGATGGATTTAAACAGTACAAGTGTACCTAATACTGTACAGTGTGTATACTGTGCACATTAGACACAGATATTTGTTAAAAGGCATGTGCGATGACGTGCCTCTTTTCACAGCATTTCCTTGTTGCTGAAACGCAGCAGGTCAATCAGGGCAGCGTGGTATTTGTCTTGAAACCTTAAGTGTTTGTTCAAATCAGTGTGCTCTATCATTACTTAGTGATTTTGATTATATGACATTGTGTTGATCCAGTCCAGTATACCATGTTATTATGCTATTAGACTCTGCTGAGCATCGCTTCCCTCCTTTTTCCCTGTCTCATGGCTGACGATAGGATGGGTAATCCTGCAGTAAAAAGCAAAAGGGCAAACCCAGTGAGCAGGTACATTATGCAAACAAATTGTTCTGTCCCAGGCATAAAAAACAAAATCATATAATTTGACTACTACAGTTTAAGTGCCCAGCCTTGCAGATAATCTCACAACAGAGAGAAGATATCTGCGTACACTTTGCCCTGACATTGAAACCCGCCGTCTCTCAGAGAGGTCAACAAAACACATTTCAAAGCGATTAGATCACTGAGAGAGCCTTTGCTATTCGTGTTCAATCAACTGTTTACGAAGCGACACTTCAGAGTCCTCAATGACATGGCAGGATCAGATGGTTGTGACAAGTTTTTATGAATGTTTAAAAAAAAAAAAAAATGTTTTTACTCAAAATGAAGCAACCCATGCCTCTCTAAACAACCAGAGATGCATCGCTGCGCCACAGTGTGATGGTGTCTGTAGCCTGCAGTTGTGGTGATGGTGGGGGTAGAGGAAGAGGAGGAGGAGGAGGAGGAGGAGGAGGGTGGGGTGTTTGGAATCAGTGACATTCTTCAAGGCCAGTGTAAGATTAAAGACCGGGGCTGTCGTGCCTCTGATCATATATTCACAAAAGATACCCTGTGAAGAACACATCTTTAAAGAGAGGCTTGCTGAAAATAAGATCACTACTTGTGAATATTTGTGGCAGCCCATTATACATATCATATAAATGGTCCATTACTGAGAAAGGAGATTACACCCCAGAGAGTTTTTTTTAGTTACCCTTCTCATTTTCTGGTTGCCCTCTTTTTTTTTTTTTTTTGGCACAATCCTGTGAGCAGCTGCCTCCGGTGGCACGAGTTTGTCCTCTGTGATGTTTTATGTGTGGAAACGTCATGGATCCGAGGTTTGGATTTAGCCGGGAGAGCTCTGTTTTTTTTTCTTTTTGGGTTTTTTTTTTTGATCATACAGTATCACTCCAACATTATAGCATTGTGGCATTGAACTCAAAGAGCACTGATAAAGGGAGGGGAAAAAAAGAAAAAACTAATAGCCTTGGGCATAATGTGCAACCAGGAGCATTTATGCAGAAATGAAAAATGTCAATAGAGCTTCCTTCCATAATATCGCCTATTTCGCTGGCACATAACACTGGCCTGTGACTCGTGAACATAAATTTCAGCGCGCACAATACAGTAAACCGAATAATGATGAATAGAACTTTCATCTTGGGTTTGCTTCACTTGGTGTGGCCTTGGGTCCTTTAATAGTCATGGCAAAGTGGAAAGATGTAATAGCTTGCTATTCTGCATGTCCTTCGTATAAAATATTTCTCATTGGTATGTGTCTGTGCGTGTGTATGTGTATGTATATATATATATTCACATAAATAATGTTGGTAGATCACAGTATTACAGCACCTGGAGAGGGACAGAAACTGGCTAAACTGCAGAGGCTATTAATATAATAATCAAGTGTTTCAGGTTGCTCTTAATTCAATTGTCCCTCTTAACATTTCCAAGCTATGTCAATCAATGTGCCTGCCTTGTCTTTAAAGCAACAGAGAAGTTATCCATTCTGGCACCATTAAAACATCAATGTCTCATTTCTGCTAAATGGCAGAGGAAAGATAATTGGCATGTGTGCATGCATATTAATTAACTGATAATGAGACGATAAGGCCCCCTCTCTATCTGCAGATGTGGAACCACTAATCAATTGACAGTGAAATGGGGTAGAAATGTGCTTCTTTTATCCCACTACTGAAATTAAAAACCTATTTAGTACCACGTTTTCCAACAAAGTGCTTTTCATTTATCTTCTTCAGCACATTATTCAATCACACTTTCCATTTGTATAATGGTAATATTTTCATGTAATTTCCCACTGCCTCTGAGATGGGTATTTTTGATATGGCTTTGTGAAATGGCTATTCCATTCCAACTCCATTCACTAGCTGGTAATAAACTTACAACCTATATTTCAGATTAAATGTCTTCAGCAAATGGAGCCAGCCTACAGATGTCTCATAGCAGTGTGGAAAGATCACTTCTGCTCCCTGGTGGCGGCAGAGAGAACTACCTCAGTGTTCGCCCATGCCCCCTGGTGGCGAAGAATGGAAAGTGCTTGAAATTTTTTTTCAACTCTTGGCACAGTTTGCTTATTTCCTGTGTAAAGCACTCCCTGTATCTGACTCTGTCTCTGATATGCAGAGCATGCTATCTAGTTTGAGAGCTGCAAGGTACTCACAGCTGAAGCATAAGCTGACTATCTTAAAGGGCTGCTTCTTTTGCCTGCAGCACAATTGGATGCATTTGAAAGAGTGTGTTGTAACTATCAGCTCTGACCAGAGGTATGCGAGCGCTTCAGAAGAGGAGGAGGAGGAGGAGAATGTACATATACAACGGCTGTGCAACAAACAAAGGCAATGCAAAGTATACGCCACAGGGGGGGGGCTGCAAGTGGATCTAAAACAAAGGCGAGAAAAGAACACAAAAGGCAACACAGGTGCAGAACCACACACACAGTATTTGAATCTTTACATTTATCACAAAGTAGTTTCTGGAGTATGAACATAAAAAGCTGGATTTCTTCTGAAGTGTGTGTGTGTGTGTGTGTGTGTGTGTGTGGCTGGCCCAGATGACACAGGTTGATGGACAGTAGTGCAGCGTTGCCTCCTCCTGCTGACAGGCCCTCCTTCACCCTGGACAGGCCAATCTGTACACACAGCGACAGAGACACAGAGAGCCCATCTCAGTCACCACACAAGCCCATTTGTCATGTCAAATGGCCTCAGAGAGACATGGCGGTCAAGTTATAGAGGGGATTGTATCAAAGTGACCCCAATGCGATGGTCATAAATTGCTTTCTTTTATGGCGAGGGTGCTATAATCTTGTGCCATTGATAGAATTGAAAACAATGAAAGGTCATAGTCAGCTGATAGGTGAAATGAGAAAGAAGAAAAAAAAATGTCCATGTAGATTGTGACTCATTGAGATTACATGCAAAGGAAGCAGTGGAGAGAAACAGCTTTTGAAGGCAATGTATTATAGTTCTTACTGAACGGAGTTTAGGGTGAGGTGTAAAGATGACGCTCAGCTGGACCTCTCTGTTTTTTCATCCTTTTCTTTCTCAGTGGTCCTATTGGTTTCCTGTGCAGACGCCTCTGTGGTGGAAGCGGCTGTCTTTGGCCTGTCCTCTGGCTTTTCATTAGTGTCCACCACTGTAGCGTCCCGGCTTGTGTTGCAACCCATGATTTGGTCCACTGTAGGCTGCTCAGTCGAGGAGTCCAGAGTCGTATTGTGCTGAAACACTGGTGAGAACCTTAAGACCTGTGCAAGTGTTGTGGGCTCAGGTACCTTTAATCTCTATGGCAACCTCAACACTTCCTGTTGAGTTTGGGCACCTGGCTGTTATTTACCGAGCCTTTGTCTGCAGGCCGTAGGCCTACTGCCTTTTTCTGTAATTGCCTCCCAAGAAACATTGGTTAAGAATTAACTCCGTAGCGTGCCAAAACATGGTTACTGATAAACACTGACAGGGATTGTGTGTCAATCACAGGACAGCCACGGTTACCAACAATGGGTGTGCTGTGGAGTTTCTGCTTTAATTCAGTCAGAGGAATTCATGAATTGTATTCAGCACTAGTTATAGTAGATTCTTATTTACAGGTCTACTGGGTCTTAGGAAACAAAAAACTGCAGGTCATTAGTTTGGTAAACACACAGCAGAGTGAGGCCTGTCATAGAATAAAGATAATGATTTATTAAAAGATAAAGTGACAAAGAGACACACGTACGACACACGTTGTTGAATAAATGTATGTTTATTGTTAAATATATCTTTGTTAACACTGATTGCTTAAAAAAAAAAAAAAAAAAAAAAAAAAAAAAAGTTAATGGTGACAAGAATTCATGAAAAGTATTTTGATTTAAAAGCATTTTTTTTTAAACAAAAAATTAAAGACACGTTTTAAGACATGAAAATACTCTAATACAGAACGTTATGTCCGAATAAGTGAAACACGTCTCTGAGCGGCACTGTATTGTTATTATTCATTCTTTTTAGTTTCTCAAATCTATCTTCATACTTTAAATACCATTAAATGCACTGCCATGCCGCTGTGATCTCTGCACTTTCCCTTCATTCCTGTGAAGAATTGAATAAACGTGTTTTACCAAGTTTATGACAATCTCAACTTAGGTTATCTTTTAAAACGTCAAAATATATTCTAGAAACCATCATTATTGGAAAAAAGAATAAACACATGAAATGATATAAAGTGCTTGCACTGAACACTTAATCAGAATCTAGCCCGTTACAATTAAGTATTCAATAAAGCCACTGACACTGGTGAAGCTTGACATGTGCCCGTTCACATGAGAGCGACAGGTTTGCTCGACTTCAAATTCATACATCACACACCTCCACCAGGGAGCTGCTCAGGACGACCACAATCTTCCACACCGGCCACCGAGCCGAGGGCTGAGTTCCTTTTTCAAGGACAAGCAAGTGTCAGAAAATAGTGCCGAGCAAAAAGGCATCATTTTAGCACAGACTGCAGGCAAGACTATGAGCCGACAAAAGAATTTGGCCCCGACGGAATTGTTAAAAGATATGTGTAAAGGAAGACAACACCTGCCATTGTTATTACAGGAGCAGAGTGACACGACATGCTCCTCTCTGCTCTAGTGCAGGTTGGTCCTTGTAGCTGGAGATGGTTGGTCCTGGTCCCTTCTTATCACGCGATTATTCGCCATGTTCCTTAGTCGCCTCTGCCAGGCTGACTGACCACCATTCAGACAAAGCCTCTTTGCTGAAGGACCATCCTCCTCCTCCTCCTCCTCCTCGTCTGCTCTATTCAATGATACCACATGGCATCGCCTGTTGGGTGACCTGCCCGTCCTGATCATGTCATTGATCTGAGGCAGACACTGTGGAAACAGGAGAGGCATTTGTAGCGATATTTAACTAAATATTACTCGATCATGACGACATCAAGCACTCACTGGTGAAAATGTATATCCAATATCTTCTATCTGCACTTCTATTACAGTTTGAACAATTCAATTAGTGAAAAGGTTTTCAGCGTTAGGTCCACAGACCTCTCGGGGGCTTGAGTTGAAGTAGTAGCAGATCCCTGATATACGGGGGGAAGTGGTTTCTGTGTTGCACGGCGTGGTGAAGATGGGGTGTGTGCTGGACAGCCGCTGTCTGCGAGGAGATGCTTTCCACTGTCGGGGGTATGGAGACAAAGGCGGCGTGTCTCTCTATGCAAGAGTGACACAGCAAGCGTCAGAAAATTTCAAGAGATGAACTGATACAGTTATATGACAACGTTTTACATATCCATTAATGGGCTTTTTTTCTCTCTTTTTTTTCTCGTTCTTTAATACCTTCTCGTCAAAATTCTGAGACATGAAATAGTCCACTTACTCCAGAGGTTGGGGTAAACTGCTTGGCGAAGTGCTGCATCTGTGTGGTGTAGATCTGATTGTAAAAGTGAATGAGATTGCCCCTCTTCTCCTGACAAGGTCCCGGGTAATGTGATGATGGTGTGTCGGGGGTCGGGATACTGACAGCGTGGTCTCCATTATCTGGGACAAACAATGTCAGAAATGGTCGCTTCTCATTGTGGAATTACAGCACATTGTCCTCTGACATTACTGACATAATGCAGGTAATACATTGTGAGGTATTGTGGTAAGTTGACGTGTTTACATTTGGATACAATCAAACGGTTCACGTTTGGCTGACCCTCGATGTGCTGCTCAAATGTCAGTGAGTTCAGCTTTAGATTTGCAGAACGTTTACATGTAGAAAGTGTTTCACATTGGGACTAACAGAATGTGTCTACCATGTCGAATCTAATATTTAAATTAGCATTGTTTTAGCAACTTGGCTACTATATATATATATATATATATA
>CALSBV010012174.1:7328789-7355101 GCA_943590825.1 Bovichtus diacanthus | reverse complement strand
ATATATATATATATATATATAAAATACATAAAAATGTTTACAAAAAATATTACCAACACAACTCACAGGGATAAAGGCTCCTGTGTCTGCCACAAAGCCAGGGTGCTCTGTTAGCCACTGTTCTAGATCTTTCTTCCTGGGCGCGTCATCCCCAGCAAGCCGGGTGCCATCTTTGAGGTTGATGACAGGGACCCTGCTGTCAGTGTCCGCAGGGGCCTGACTGGAGCTGTGGCCCAGTACCGGAGCCACAGCCATGCCCACCTGACCAATACCCCCCCACCCTGGAGGCATCTGGAGATACACGAGCACCAAAACAGTGTTCATATATTATTTACATTCCATCATATACAGCACACTTTGGAAAACGATGCCATTATGTAGTATACAGAGTTATCTGTACAAATAACCATAAGCACCAAACCATAATTCTGAATTTGAAGCTTTGCGGTACCATGCGAGCTCCTAAGATAACTGCTTACCGGTTCAGGAACAGCTGGGGCTCTACTCCTGTTCATGAAGAGCAGGTCCGTCCCCTCCACATTCTTCCTCCTTCCCCGCCGCCTCTTAACCACTGGCTGGCCATCCACTACTCCGTTCAGTCTCATATGACCAGTGAGACCCGGAGGCACTGCAGGAAAAGGCAACCTGTTAGCTGTGAACTACGGTTTTAAGATTTGCCTAATTAAAAAGTGAAATGAAGAAGCTTTGAGATACAATTGGAAATGGTCTTAAATAGGCACATTCCCCTCTACTGTTAGGCATTTCATGAAAGGGTTAGATGATATATTTCAGACTGAACACACACATTTTCTACTCTGTAAATATGTGTAAACAAGGAAAGTAGGCCTACAGAAGATGGCAGTCTCCAGTCACTAAAACTGTACAATGCTGCCATCTAGTGGTGGCAAAAGGAAAATAGGATGGCCTGCCTCAAGTTAATATGTTTGTACAGGTCTTACAGTAGTTGCTGTATTTTAAATAAACATACCAGTCTGGAAGCTGCACTGAGGCTTGGTGATGTCGGCCAGGCCTGTGTCCGAGGCGCTCTGCAGCTCATGAAGCCGGGCTAAGTACTGCTGCTGGGCCTGGGGGCCCTCCTCTGACTCCAGGGGCCTCTTCAGAGGTAGACCTTGTTTTTGGAAAGTCAACTTCAGACCTCCTTCCTGCTATAAAAACAGACACACAAACAAAAAGGTGTTGGATACGTCTAGGAAGATTTGTAGTCACAGGGCAAACCTATTATAAAAGCTATAAACGAGGAGAAACTTTAGCTTAAATTACATTTTATTCTTCTCAGACTATTTGGTGAGCTTTCACTGCCCGATTACTTTATTTATGTTATTTTCATATCTCTAATGCTATATCCTGGTAGGTATGTTACATTTTAATTCATGTAATAAATGATTGTCTAATTTATGAACATTTCTTACAATAAAAGCAAATATTTTTCAGGCATTTTCTTGTTAGTAGTATTGAAACACATGGACACACAGGGTAGTGGCTAGTCGGGCAGTGGGTAAAGTCTATTCATAGTTTGGACTGTAGTGGGAAGCCATGCCAAAGAGATAGCGGCTGTCAGCATAAAGAATATAGGTAACAAGCAGCAGGTGTCTGAGGGTCTTTATACAATTTGGGGAAAAGACCCTTATCAAAAAGCAGCACAAAAGCAGGAAATAAATGGAAGCATGTCAGAGGCATGCCAAGTTAACAGCCACGTTGCCTAGAAGCATATTAGTGAACACCCACAGCCAAGGTTTCCATTTCAAATCAGATTAGAAGCAAGACCCCTTCAGTCTAGAGAGGCTTCAAACTGAACCTTGTTATATTATCATGACTGAGTGATTTGTGCTCATGTAATCACAGCCTCAGAGCCCAATTCAAATTGAGTGTGTGGGAAAAGAGAGGAAGGCTGCTATTAAATTAATCTCTCATCCTGCCAGGCAGTAGAAAACCACTAATCATACCCAAAGGAAAGAAGGAAGAAAACCAGAGACACATGCTGAACACGGCAGCTAGCACCGGTCATGGCAGCGGAAGTGGTAGGGTCCTACGATTAGGGCGAAGCGGAGGGAGGTGGGGGAGGAAGGGAGAAATCAACATACATCGTTGAGTTTTACTGAGAACTCCTTGTTTTCTGCAACATGCTTGGTCACCTTTGACCCCTGTGGTGAGGCAGAGGGGTCCTCGCACAGGCTGTTGGCGTTGTCCAGCAGCTTGGTGGTGTAGAAGGAGGCCACTGCACCTCCAGGCTCGTAGACACGACGTGTTCCCGGCCACTTGCCCTTTAGCACCGCCTGGCAGATGCTGTCCAGGCGGTTGATGATGACACGATCCTAAATAAACAGCACAGACAGACGATCAGTCGAACTCTTGAATCACTTTGATTTCTCTTCTTCTCACAACTATGCAGCAATTTCCTTTATTGATTTGTTTCAATCGTCAAAACTATTTATCCAAATAATAAATAATCAACTATTCCCCTTTTAGCTAAAGACTCCATGTGACGCTTTGTTCGTCATGCAGTGTTGTTTTGCACCAGCGACTGGATTGCACACATGTACAGTAGTTCACCTTTGGCCAGTAGGATGCGGCGAGCATGTACCCTCCTCCCTGGAAAGGATGCGAGGAGTTGTTGGTGAGGCCGTTCTCAGCTGTATGGGTGTCCTGGGTTTCATCCTGCATAGTGGTCAGAGACGCCACACTGTCCTCATCAAAGCCCTTCACAATTGCTGCTGCAGCCACTGAGGATGTCACAGGACACAGAGACAGACATTAGAAACACAACTAAACCCTTTAGGTGTGCACACTTTTCTGCAGTTACTATTATTGAACAGGTTGCCCTCCAGAGCCAAAGGGCCAAAAAGCAGCAGAAAAAAACCCTGATTCAGATAGTATATTTAATTTAAACAATCTAGCTGCTTTGTAATTTAGTGAAATATGCATTTGCTCTCAACAAAATATTGAAAAAATAAAGTTTTTTTTTGCACCTACACTTAAGGGTTGGGGTTTGAGGTACTCACCTTTCTTCTTCCCTTCCTCTCCCTCACTTTCACTGTCATCAGAAGAAGATGAGGAGGAGGACGATGACGACGAAGAGCCAGAGGAGCAAGATGATGAAGAGGAGGAGGAGCTGGACCCGGAATGTGACGAGGAAGAAGAGGACGATGAAGAGGAGGAAGAGGAGCGCGATGAAGAGCTCGAGGAGGAGCCATCAGAGTCGGACTCTGAGCCCCGCTTAGCCTCCCTGCGGCTCCTCTTGCTGGCCTTCTTAGGTTTCCTCTCAGAGGAGTTGGGTGTGAGTGGTTTGGTTCGTGCCGCCACCATCTGCCTCTCGCTGTCCCTCATTTCAGACAGCGGCTTCTCCTCCAGACCTGTGGGAGTAGCCGGTGCTCGAGGAGGGCTCCAACTCTCCCCCTGCTTCTCCTGGCCCTCCTCCCCCTCAGAGGTTGGTTCTACTTTGGGTACAACCTCCCTGGGCTCTGTGTCTCTCTGGGCAGGTGGAGGCAGCGGAGAGCCCGTCAACACTGAGCTGGTTGCCTGGCACTGAGGGGGTAGAAGCGGGGTGGATGTGCATGATTGCTGCGGTGCAGTTTTTGTTTGGCTGTAGTTTCGTTGGGCAGCCATGAAGCTGAGCTCAGGGTCTCTCAGAATGTGGTAATCTGTGCGGCTGACGCCGTGCTTGGCAGCTCCGATCAACAGGTCACGGTCATAGGTACCAGCCTCCCACCAGACGGGCAAGTCAGAGCTCATCTGGCACAACAGCAGGCGCTCATAGAGTAACTCATGGCGGAGGACTTGTTCCCTCACCTGGCGAAGCAACTCTACTCTGTACAGTGTACGAGACGCTCGCTCCTCTGTGATGGGCTGGATGGTCAGAGACGAGTCCACCGCAGAGTCTGGAACAAAGACAAAGAAGCAGGTGTGAGCGAGTGCGTGAGAAGAAACGAAGGCTGCTCTACGGTACAACCCAAAGATCTGGTTGTGACTGGAGTTTAAACATCACACTGTTTGTCTTCCCACAAATGATTAACCTTATCAGCTCCTTCTCCTTCAGTACTGCTGAGCCAGCTTGTTTATTAAGGTGGTGGTGACCTCTCTGAAGAATAAAATCATGTACAGCCAGGAATAAGTGTAGTACATATACGTCACATCAGAGCATGGTACATTTAAAGTAGAAATGCATAATATACCCCAACATGGCATTTTTGCAGGCACAGCTTTTGCTGGACATATACATAACTTATCCAACAATCAAAAATATTTAATTAATTTGTTAGCAATAAAATTGGGCAAGCAAATAATTTATAATTTATATAGCACGGTGTAGTGCTGCAACTATCAATTATTTGCATTATTGATTAATATGCGGATTATTTTCTAGATTAATCAATTAATCGTTTGTAATATAAAATGTCAGAAAATTGTGAAAATGTCCATCCCAATTAACCCTAAGTCCAAGGTGTTGTCATTAAATGTTTTGTCAGTCAAAAGTCCAAAGATATTCAGTTTAATACGATCTAAAAAGACTTCTTAATTTAGGATGTGAATAAACAAAAGACCAACAGTTTGTCTGCGAGCGCGTTTGTGTGTAAATGAATAAGACGACTGCTGACCTCCCTCTTTGGGTGGCAGGCGACACACCCTTCGGCACATGGCGGTAAAAGCACACAGGTATTTCTGCAGGCTCTCGTCAGTCTTCTTGTGCAGGCGAGCCATGGCCCTGAACTTGGTCCAGTCGAACCGGCCGAGGTTTGGGTCGAAAACGACACCAAAAGTGGAGACCACACGGTAGAAGTCAGCCTCTTCTCGTCTGGTCCATCTGAGGACAGTGGAAAATGTACCCGGTTAACAATTTTCATTCGCAACAGTCTGATATTCTCTCTCACTGAAAACTTCCAAGATTTTATTCGACTCGCTCAGTCTTCTGACCTTTGTTGCCGTTCAATTTTAGCAACCATCTTGGGGTTGAGGGTGTCGTTGAGTGTGGGGGGCAGCGGGCAGAGTGGAGCAGACAGTACCATGGTCGACGGAGACGGAGTCTGAGTCTGGTGAATCTGGAGGATCTGCCGGCTCTTGGTGAAGCGCTGAGAGGCTGTGATCAGTCGCCTCAGCCTGGCTGTCAGCACTGAGGGTGAGGGCCAGTAGGAAGTTTCACTTTCTGTCACTGGAACTGCATCTGGATCAGAGTGACGTACAGTACAAAGGACTTTCAAATTCCCAAAAATTTCAGTGCCATTATTTCCATGTTTTGTTTTTAGAAGAAGCATAAGGTGCATCCACAAAAAAACTTCACAACTTTTTAAGATTCCTCCCGCCTGTGGGAAGCCTGTATTTATAATAGGCATAGTAATGATAATCCACTGTGGATTACAAGCATTTAATACTCACCTCCGGCGTTGTCAGTGACAACCAAGTCTCCCGGAGAAGAGGCGTCATCCTGCACGATAAGACGTGTGTGATTATAGAAGGACAAAACGCACTCAAACGAGGAATATAAAAGGTTACCAGACTGATGGATTTCGTAATTATTCAACAACAAGCTCACGTACACAGAGGTCATAATTTCCTCAACCAGTCAGTTTAATACGTTTGATCAGAGGAGCATCATGCAGCTTTGGTTCACGTGGCCTTACCTCCATATCGTCCTTCAGCAGGGCTGGAGCAGGCTTGTACTCTGGGTCATCCACATCCCTACACACAGATAAAGTTTGTCATTTTTTGCAGCTGACACATTCTTTAAAAAAATTAAATATCTAAACTCAAGCCAAGCACATTAAAACAAAAAGGCCACACGATGTTGGTACCGACCCATCCATGAAATCGTTGCCTCTCTGTTCGGCAGCAATGGCCTTCTCGTCTGGTCGGCCCACACGGTCTAGGAAGCACAGGGTAGGGTCTGCACGCACAGTGTTGTACTTCTCATAACCTGGGAGTGCACAGGAGGATAAGCAAATACCACAGTTAGCGAAGGATAATGCATGGAAACTCTTAGATAGGGAGCAGGCAACACACACAAGCTGGATGAGTTCCCACAATCGCCTGGTATCAATGGAACATAGTGAATGGTGAAGCCAGAGTGATCAGTTAAAATAATGTTTTACTTTTAAAAACAATTACTCTTAGTTGAACTTTGAATACTGGGACTGTTGCATAGTAACTCGTTTCATGGACCCCCCCCTTCTGTAACGATGCTTCGACAGTATAGAAGATACTAGTTGATCTTGATTTCAACTCTAGAGCACACATTTATCAATTGGATAACCGTATGAAGTAAAACGAGTCACAGTCAGAGCTAAGGTTTCTTACCATGCTTGTAGACACCCAGCAGCAGACACTTGTCAGAGATGGCATCCCACCACAAGGCCGGCAGATCCGAATGGTCAGGGTCTGGCACCCAGATCTTTATCTCACTAAAGAGGAGAGATTTAGACATTAAATTAATTAAATCAATAAAGATTTACCCAAAATAATATCCAATTTTTTTTTTATCATGCTCCTATTAATTTGGTGTTAATACAAACACTTCAAACTATTCAGGAGGCCAAACTCATAGCTCCCCGTGAAGGGCTTTTATTGTGAAACAACAAAATAGAAATTGTGAAACAATAAAAGCATCCTTTAACTTTCTTTATTATTACTTCCTTGTTGATGGCCTTTTCAACAACTCAGTATAATAGAAGACAGAAAAATAAAGTGGCCATCTTTCACCAGCAGGTGGAGCTCTACAACCTTCTTATTCATTTGGCTGATCAGTTGTTTCTTCCTTCAACAGGTTGATATCATATGCTAATGACCACATTCCACTCAAGGAACAATCTACAAAGCTGCCATTTCACTTCCATATTGAAACTCTGCCCAGGTGTATAATGTCGTATGAAATCTATCTGAATCCAGATATACCCTTATCTGAGCAAGTCAGGAATTCTACAACCACACTAGGTGTTGTTAGGCACCATCTACCATCTTATATTTGTTAAATAAAGTGTGTTTCAAGAGTCTCGAGCTGTCAAAGTTGTAGAAAAAAAAGCTAGCAATGATTTAAAAAAAAAAATTAAAAAAAACATGGGGCAGGAAGTGTATGTAAAAAAGGTAGGGTCCGCTCACCTGGAGTCCACGCCGTCCAGCACCCTCTGGGCCTGGCTTCCTATCACCTCCTGTTTCAGGTAGTAGAGCATTCTGACCCTGAGCAGCACCCTGCACAGAGAAAACCCACTGGTCACAACAAAGCCCTGACCAAACGCTGAGCGAGCAGAACCAACGCACGCACGCACGCACGCACACACACGCACACAGCAACCTGTTGAACACAATACAGATGAGTAAAAATGTGTGACAATTCAGCTGTAATCCTAAAATTGTACTGTATAGTCCCATCATTTGACACAAACAGCACACACTAATGAATTTATGTAAATACGTACGCCTGTATTCTAGGACTTTCCATGTGTGTGTGTGTGTATGTGTATAGTTATAGATCCTTACAGGCCTTCCACAGAGCAGATGAACACACTAAGCCTGATCAATTAATTTATTATATTATAGTTTCACGGAAGTCTACGTTAACGTATAGACCACACAGAGTCGTGGGCAGCTCCGCAGCCAGGCTCCCAGAACTGAATGAACAGACAACATTCTCTCTCCAGTCGTCATGTGGTCGTGCACTGGCAGTAGATGAAGGCTGGGAAGTGGAGGCTGACAAGGTAGCGAGAGGCTGACTCACAGGGGAGACATTAGCTCTGTGATGCATGATCACACATCACAGGCAGCAGGCTTTGAGTGAAGACACAGCGAAGTAGTGGGAACTGTGGTGCGCTGGTGTGCCAGGCTGTAACGTCTGGTATGCCTTGAGATTTTGCTTAATGTAGAAATCCTTGCGTGTAATCATTTTTTGTCTAAACACAAAATGATTCTTCAATTCCATCGAGTAATGCTGGCTGTTGGCAAAATGCGGCATGGAGGTTTTAAGAATTTCTGGCGCGAGAGCAAAATTCTCTGTGGGACATTGCTATTACTGTGGAGTTATTATCTGTCCTACAATTACTCTTTACAAAATGGTTACATCTCAGAGGATACAGTATTCTCCACTGACCATGGCAAATGAGCAGGGAAATTTAGGAAATGGCCAAATTGCCAACATCTAGCTTTTCTGAATAAAGCCCCTAAAGAACACCCCTATCAAAAACAACTTATTCAAACCAAAGTAGATAAGGAGAAAAGTATAATTTTTTTTCTCTATAAGTCGCACAACAGTGGAGCAGCATAACTGTCCGTCACCTGTTGCCAGACTACTGAGGTCTCAACACTCAAATTTTAATAAAGAATAATAAGAACGACAAGACTGAAAAACGGCTCTCTGAAAAAATATCCCTATCATCAAATCAAATCATGTAAACCTGTGGCCTGTTCTCCAGCCAAGGCTTCTCTACAGTGCTGCTCTTCTTTCAAGAGCACTGAAAGAGTTGTAGACTGTCACTCTGAAATATAGCATGCCAGGCATTCCATCTTTTTTACACTGTAATTCAGCTAAATATTGTTATAAATGAGCCCCAAATCCTTCCCTGATTCACTGACAGGACAAGGAAATACTGCAGGGCTCCCGGGTCTGTGTGTCTGTCGGAGTGATGGATGTCTGTGGTGACCAGTCTGGACTTGTAGCTTTGCTAAATCAAAGTCTTGAACTTCCTCCCTTTTCCTCCTCCACCCTCCAGTGTGACTGGAGCCACCCAGGAGCAGCTGCTGCTTCTGCAGCCTGTCAGCACAGCCCTTCATCACTCTCCTTCCAAGCCTTTGTTAGTCTGTGTGTGTGTGTGTGTGTGTGTGTGTGTGTGTGTGCGTGTGCGTGCGTGCGTGTGCGTGCGTGTGAGTGATGTGCTTCACTCAGAGAGGCTGCAGAGGATCTCAGTCATACAGTCTTTCAGAAGCAAATAAGCAAAGTATGCATGACATGATGTGTGGCATGAAAAGAATCCCTCATGGTCTGTTCACAGAAAGAAAAATCTGTCAAAAAACAGCGTAACCGGGAGATACTGAGTCACAGATGTAATTCTGATTGAAAGCGCACAAACACCATGAAATTTTTATGTGCCTTCTCAAAACTGTGTCCCTCCATGTCGAAAGCAAGTTTCACATCTTTACTACAGTACGCAGTAAAGGATGTTGGATATTCATGCAGCAAAAAGCACACGCAAACTGCTTGAGGAACAAGACATCCACAGCACGACGATCCATGCTGATGAGATTTTCACAAGACTTTTGGAAAACTATCAGAATCATTTCCTTCCACTTCTTATAGTTTCCATTCCTGTGTAGAACTCATTTTCATTTACGGTCCTGTTAAGGAAGCCAGTGACCCCCCCCCTCCTCCCCACCGACCCCCACCAGTCACATTCCAGGTCCTCGGAGTGAAAACGCAAAAGTCAGCAAACCCTGCTGACTGTGTCCCCATTTGCCTGGCGTGTCACATAGCAGACAATCCCTGGATTCAGCACAACTGGACTGGGAAACAATGGAGAACTTTCTATGGAGCTGCAGCTCTCTGCATCCAAAGCCCCACGGGCACAAGCCCCACGGGCACAAGCCCCAAGGGCACAAGCCCCCCCTCCCTCCCCTTTCCCTTTTAAATAGAAGCAGCCATCTATTTGGCTTTATATCTCAGCAGCCCATGTTTTGATAGTAGCCATCTTTTCCCCCCTCTTTCTGCAAATAAGAGAGATCCATGAAGGCCATTAGCTGGGCTGAAGTCTCATTAAGAATCGTATCAGTCAGCTGGTCCCGATGTGATGCACGTCAGTTAATGAATCAGTCGACCGTCAGCTCCAATAGACATTTTAGTGCCTCCTAATTACTGTGGCTTGGAGGGGGGGGGGTCACAGTTAAAATTTGAGCCATGAGCAAATTCTATTTTCATACATTTCAGGCTTGTATTAAAAAATAAACAGATACAAATCTCTGTGCTAGTAGAGAATAATGACCACCTGCCATTTTCTATAATAGCATAAAAGGTTTAAACGCAGACTCAAGAACACACACATCCTCAACACACAAGAGATGAGACAAAACAACCATAGACTATTAATCACCATGTGTAAGTAAGTTAAAGGCATTAATATATAAGATATTTCAACAGTCTCCTTCAGCTAATAACACACATAATAGTCAAGAATATTTGTCTTGTGTATTGTGGTTGCTATAGCTGCATTCTTAGAAACAGCTGGTTTCATGTACAGGTGGCGATGTAGTAACACAATACAACTTGAACTGGATTAAAGTGTCAGCTAACAATTGTATTGTATAACACCCACTTGTTGCAGTGGTGTTTGAGGTGTTTCTTGTAGCCGTCGTCCTGAAGCATGTGCTCTGGGTTGTGTTTCCTAAGCCACTCGGCTTTGTGGATGTCGAACGAGCTGGACTGGATCTTCATCTTCTTACCCTTTCTGCCCCGAGGGACTGGAGCAGATAAACCTAGTGGAACAAGGGAAGGTTGAGAGTCATTTGCAGTATAGGAAATTAAGTAGTTTCTTAAATCCCACTCTGTCTAATCTCTCCACGTGTCCTGCTATCTGTTGTGACGAGGCCAGTTAAATGTTGGCCGGCAGCCCGGACACTCACCCAGGTGATTCTGCAGCTCCTTGGTGCGTCCGTCCTCAGTAGGGGCGATCAGGTCCCACATGAAGCTTTTGATTTTGTCATCTCCACGGTAATGGACCAGGCAGTAAGACAGCAGCGCCCTGCAGATGGACTCCACATCCCTCTCGGCCAGCTGCTTCTTAAAACGCCCGTGGTTGAGAATATCCTTCCAACGACCCCACCTAGACAACAAAAGGGAAAAGCCCAATTTTAGAAAAGTGGGCTCAGAATAAAAAGATTCACTTGTCGAGCTATGCTACTGCAAGACGTTTTTATTTTAAAACTCAACATGTACATGTTCATTTGCATATAACCGGCATTAGTTGCTTACAGTAAGGGATATTGGGACGAAACAAAAAAATGTGCGTTTCCTATCACAAATGTTCAGTTTCGGTTTAAAACAGTCTCATCTAGAGACGAGATCTACCCAATTGCTATGGCTTAATGGCTTAAACCATTTGAATCATCTTACCCGTAAACGAGCAGGTTCTTCTCTACTCTGAAGCACTCTGTGCGCCCGTAGCTGTTGAGGCGGTCGTGGTTTCGCCTGAGCTTAGGTTTGGTGTCGTCACTGTCGCTGTTGCCCTCTGAAAGCTCTGCCAACTCATCCTTGGTGGCACTGAACGGCCTTGTCTGCTTTCTGACACGAGGAGTATCGATCACCAAGCTGTTCTGTAGCGAGGGAACGAAGGGAGAACACACATTCAGCAAAGGCCTTTTCAAGGTCCACAACACAGGTTAAGACAGTCTGCAACCATACTGGATGTCCAGCCGTCATATCTTTAGGCCCACATCTCAAGGTCTTAATTCGGCTCTGTAGATTGCATTATTTGTGGCGAAGTACGTACTCTGCCGTTGGCCATATCCATATCAATGTCAGCCTTTTTGGCCCATTTGTCCCAGAAGTTGGGGTCATCCAGAGAGATGTCTGTGCGGTTTCCGGACGCCACAAAACTGGCCTGAAAGCAGACGTGAGAATCATATTTAAGCCATAATCACATTTGCCATTCCCTGTATGATGAATCATGAGCTGCTCCTGCTCATAAAATCAACAGCCAGTGACCCTGAAAATGTTAAAAGGTACAATGTATCGAGCTGTCCCTAATTGCATGGTGTGGACTGAGTGAAAACAGTTGATAAAGTTTAAATTGGCATCATTAAATTAAATTAGAGCAGTCATATTTATCCATTTTTAATTCACCTTAGCAAAGGTGGATCCTCGTCCCTCAGACTCGATGGTGATGGTCTTTGTCCTGCGCTGGAGGATCTGATCGATGTCCTCCTCACAGAATTTGGCCCCTTCATCCTCCTCATCCATGATGGCCCCGTATGCACCACGTCGCAACAGATCCTCGATCTCCTTCTTAGACAGCTGCTGCTGCTGCACTGCCTGCCAGGTACGGAGGAAATGATTGAGGCCAAACAGAATGTAAAAAAGGACTTGAGGGACAAAATGGCACAGTATGGGTGGAAAATAATACTCCATAATGCGAAACACAAAGAAAATTACCTGCAAAACCACACAAAAAACAAACAACAAATCCCCAGCAGATGTTTATTATGCAAATATGTTCAGTCAGACCAGATGTGGAGACCTGCTAAAAGCTCAACATCCTTATACTTCTGATGATTGTCAGAGGAAGCCAACTGCAGCACAACATCCACCTACACGCTTCACACACGGTTGACACACTCCCTCACAACGACATTAGACTCTAATAGGATCGGTTACACTTCAAGTGGAAATTTTTTTAAAGAATGAGCTCCAAGTTTCAGGGTTTGTGAACAGTTATTGTTCTTTGCTTGGCATCTTGTTGTGGTCTGCCATCTGTTACAGTGTACGTCGGGTGTCATTTAGATTATTTTTTTATTTTTTCATAACGTCACTCATTATCACATAAGAGGAAAAGTCTGAGTTAGTGAGTGTAAGAAACGCGCGTGTAATTGTGTTACATCTGAAAATGAGTACTTTGAAAGAACCAGTTATACATTTCAATCCAAAAATGCTTTAATTACTGATTGTTACACAAGTTTAGTGGGTATGGTAGAGGTACACTAAGAATATATGGTGGATAACAAGTTGTCACAATAGGTTGTGTACAAACTGCTCTATGATTAGAACAGAGCCACAAAAGGCTTTGTTTCTATTTCCTGCTCGTTTGTGTAATAATCTGATGGTGAGATAGTCGTACCGAAAAATGTCATGTCTAGCCAAGGTCAACTCGAAAAAAAGGATGGTATTCATCACAAGCAGTCTAACAACAAACACCTCTCTTTGAAAAATTAACTGAACATAATTTATTGGACTAAATGATTTAATTCCCCATTTCTGTTTCGGATCATTTGGACAATTGTCAAACTTACCCCTCCTCCGGCGCCTCCTCCCAGGCTGTTATCTCGGCCACTCATGCTCTGCAACACTGCTTTGTCCAGGCCCAGCTTGAGGCTGGCGCGATCAAACATTTCCCGCTCGTACGAGTTCCTTGTGATCAGACGGTACACCTTCACTGCCTTGTTCTGACCGATCCGATGGCAGCGAGCCTGGGCCTGTGAAGTGCAGAAACGCAAATAGAGTGAAATGCACTCAACATAACAATTAGGAAATTTTGTGTTCATATTTTTAGTTTGACCTAAATGTCTCCTGATCCCAAATGATGCCAACTTTAATTATCGCGTGTCATTTGCACATGTTCTTGATTGGACACAGTGTAAAGCACTTTTCGTGGTGATGAGTCTTGTTGGCAGGTGTTTACACGAGCAGATGTCAGACAAGCGATAACAATCAGAGTGCCAATAATTCTACTACCAGCACATTAAATTGTACAAATCTCCAGCACGTTGCATCTACTGCTAAGTGCGTCTGCGTGGGTGGTTGTGTGGTACCTGCAGGTCGTTCTGTGGGTTCCAGTCCGAGTCGAAGATGATGCAGGTGTCTGCTGCTGTAAGGTTGATTCCCAGGCCACCAGCTCGTGTGCACAGAAGGAAAACAAAGCGCTCCGAGTCGGGCTTACTGAAGCGGTCGATGGCTGCCTGCCGCAGGTTACCACGAACACGACCATCTATCCGCTCATACAAGTACCTGCAACACAACATTACCACCCATGATGCATGCATAAAGCAATAACTCATTAAATACATAGCTTATTATTTAGGTGAAAGTTTGTTTTCTTAATCATAATTTAAGTTTTCCTTAAGAGTTTTATTAAGTGAATTGAGCTTTTAATAAACACATTTTAAACCGACATAACTTGACTTAAGGGCGTTAAAATGACCAAAAATACTACTTTTATTTAGCTTCCTTTATACACCTGAGTAACTCTATCCTAAATCAAAAGATAACTGTTTTCACATGGAGTGGTTATACTCTTTCATCCTCGTGACCATTCTCATCCCCTCCCACAATCTGACCCCCTGCCCCTCCCCAGGGAAATCCACTTCCAGTCAGGAGAAGGCTAACAGAAACTGCTCGTCTTATGTACAGCAGCCCTGAGGGCTTCTACAACCTGCTGCTGAACCCTGTCTGAGGCCTGTGCTGCGCAGCACCTCACATCTTTACAATAGTTTAGGGTTTGCTCCAGCTGCTGGTGGGAAGCTAGACAAGAGACAGATACAGAGAGAGAGAGACAGAGAGAGAGACAGAGAGAGATAGAGAGCGAGAGAGAAAGAGAAAGAGCGAGAGCGAGAGAGAGAGAGAAGGGCAGAAACAGAAACATGAGAGCAACAAAAACAATCCCAAAAACTCAGGAAAACAAAACATTAAAAGACTGAGAGGTGCAAGTTGGGAACCTTGAGAATTATAGAAAATGAAAATAAAAAAGGCAAAGATGAGAACTATAAACCCAAACTCTAATCTATATTTATCAGATTCCTAATTGCTTTTAAATGATCGCCCTTATGGCTAGTTGTAAACCTTTCCCCATGATAGTCTTGCTAAATGTTCCTGACCACTCACCCCATTTCAGCTTTTTAAAACAGGACGTCTGGGCATTACCTAAGACACTGCTGACACGGACAGAACCAGACAGGCAGAAGCAAGGCGAGAGCGCTTTGATTCTCAAAGTAATGTTGTACTTTGGCAGAGCCTTAGGTTGAAGCTTTATGGCCATGATATAAATCCAAATCACTGTCCATCATCTTTATCTGCCCCTGTGCTCTGTGGGCGGGGAAACAAGCGCTTGCTTTTTCTTTCCCTTTTCATTCACCCTAAATACTGGGTTAGAAATCATACAGTGCATTTTGCATAAACACTGGGAAAATATTCTTCCAAAATGAATAAATACCTAAAATACTGTGACTTATGTTTTTGGAGACTGATATGACTGTATTTATTGTGGAGATTAAAATAGCATTGACAGGATTTATTTGCAAATCTTGGCAAAATTGTGTGAAATTTTGAGATCTGTTTGTCCATACAAAGCTGGGGAAAGAAAAGAGAAAAAAATAAATACTATTTCCAATGCCCCCATAGGAGCGACTGCTTAAATCTAATTACAGTTTTCTCCAACAGTCTAAAGCCACGCAGGTCAAGTGAACTGGACAAGTTAAATACTCACTTATACCTGTGGGTACTTAGTATTTCCATGTATATTATTCATATATGAATCATTATTGCATTTAATTTGTACGGTGTGTAATTTGATGTATGCCAACTCAATGACTTGTCATAGCTATTTTTTCCTTTACTGCAATGCATGCTGTTTTTTTTTTTTTTTTTTTTTTTTTTTTTAAAATGCATGACGTCTTCAAGTGATTTACATGATCAAAAATCACTTTTTAGACTAAATAATGAATCCATCATCCGTCACCATTACCTTCTCTGAATGAGGTAGTCTTCCAAGATGTCCAGGCAGCGCACCATTTGAGAGAAGATGAGCACCCTGTGCCCCCCGGCCTTCATCTTAGGCAGCAGTTTGTCAATAAGGACCAGCTTCCCGGCAGACTGTACCATAGCCTGCAGGTGGAAGTCGAAGGCAGTGGGGCTATACACCTCCCTGAAGTCCTCTAGGATCTTCTCTTCTGCCCCTGACGCAGCAAAGACACGGACACATTTCAGGCTTTTTCAACAACATTTTATTTCCCTTAATGTCCATTCATGAAGATTAATGCTGTACTGTATGTTTTTTTTTTTGTAAGTACAAGTGCATGAAACATTACTTTAGTAGCACATCTGTAACAAAGGCTCTTCCCATCTCTGAAAGTCAAATGTGTAGATTCCTTTGTAACACATAAGTATATACCGGTAGTATAATTTCAAGAATGTATAAATAAAAAATAAAGAACCCTGAAAATATGCATCAGCGACACTGTGGTTTAATTAAAAACCATCTGTTGAAATCGTCATGGCCGTCTTTAGGCAACATCGTCAGTATGCCAGTCCGATGTAACAATCACTTGAGGCATCAAATTATAGTGAGTACCATAACTTCAAATTAAGTCAACAGCACCTCCTGAAGACTAAACAGGAAACGGTGGAATTGCAGACCTACTGCTGCTTAGCCTGCCAAGATCACAACTACACCTTCAAACTATATTTAACTATGTTAACCTATATTTAACCTTTTAAAAAAAAGGTACCATCCTACCTTTGATGAGGTAGGGGTGGTTGCAGCACTTCCTCAGTTCCATCATGGTGTTGACCAGGTTAGGCATGTTTGCCTGGCCAGCTCCTTTAGCCAGGAAAGAGAAGTTCTTCTCGAGGATGGCGCGGTAGTATTTCTTTTGAATGTTGGTGAGCTCAACCTCGATGATTGTTTCCTCTTTAGGAGCCAACTTCTTTTCCACGTCCTCCTTCAACCGACGCAGCATCATGGGCTTCAGGATACCCTGGAGCTTTTGTACCTGTGGGCCGAGAGATGGGAAGACAGTGACAGGAATCGCAGTCAGTAACTGCTGTGAGGCATTGTTTACTACAGAGGGTTAGAAATGCTGCGTTTGTGCTGGGCCTGATTGAAACTCGGAACCCCAGTGTCATACATGGCATTACAACAGAAATGTGTGAATGCTTCATTGAATTTTCCATTCCCAAATTGAGAATAATTTATTGTATTCAATAACCCAATTTGAGTGCAATGCAACAGCAGACGAAGCATTTCAGTTTACTATCCAATTTACAAATTGACACGTTTCATTATATGAGGGAATGTCAGCGTCACGACAGTAATGGATGCAGATGCAAAAAAAAAAAAACATTAAAATAACATGAGCATACATTATGAAAATAATGACTATGCTAACATAAGCTAGTTTAACTCAACAGCAGTTGCCTGCTTATACTGTATCTATATCTCTCTCTATAGATATCTATCCATCCATCTATACATCTAGATATCTATATATCTATCTATATATCCATCTATATATTTTTTTATAGTCTAATAATGTCATTCTGAAGATTAATTATATTTGGCTGTAGAGTGATTATGTAGAATGTCTGTTTTATACAAATATATTAATTATAATTATTTTAAACCTAGTGCTAAATGTGTCAACCAACCCCAAGTCACAAGTTTGTACAGCATCACAGCTTAGTTACTACTGGGGCCAGCTTTATTTTTATTTTTTTTTATTACACATACAAGCCCTTATCTAACATCAGTTATGTGTTGGAAAAATTCCTCTCAACAGCACCAGCAAAACTTACTATGAAAAGGATTTCACATGTCCACTGGCACAAAGTGCTTCTATTTAGTGGCACACGTGGAGTACTCGCTGTTCCAAATATTTTAACTTTCAGCACGAGTACTACACTTCAAAAACATGTTTTAATGGTCTTTTCTCAAACATCTCTTTAGGGATTCTGACTGAAAATATAAAAAAACGGCAAACAGCAATATGTAAAAGGAAATTTAAAAAGCCTTTTTTCTTGTGAGCAATTCTGTCAATAAAAAGTCCAACGAGTAACATAATACCCCATTATCTGTTATCGTTATCCACCGGGTGTGTGTGTCTGTGTTATGGACAAAATGTTATGGACAAAATGTCACTGTCGCCTAGTTGGAAAAAGCCCCACTTCAAGGGGTTCCATCTGTACAAATAGGATCTTTAAAGCAAAGCTCTACAAAACAACAATTTTACTGTTCTTTCATATAGTTTAAAAAAAAAAAAACACAAAAAAAAAAAAAAAAACACCTGAAGCTCAAAACAACATCCAGCCTGATCGTGCGACATTTGGATTTCTGACTTGTATTAGCAATTCAGAATATTCACAGACCATAAAGATGTCCGCACATATTCCCGATGTACACGCGGGCTCACCTGCTCCTCAGTTTTGAGGTCTCCAAACTCCTGCATGAAGGTGATTTCCGAGGGGAAGCGTGCCGGCTCCAGGAAGTGGAGCAGGCTGAAGAGCTCTTCGACGGTGTTCTGGAGAGGAGTGCCCGTCAGCAGGACCTTGTGCTCCTGAAAGAGAACACGATGAGAATGTTTCAGTCTCATTTCATGATTAGTCAGTATACTGCAGAGAAAAGACAGAAACTACGCACAAAGTCTTGAGTCAACATAGGTGGAATTCATTTTTAAACCAGAACATGCAGCTATAAGCTGGGGTATGGGTACATTTGAAATTCCTTTTTATTTTTTAATCTTTCTGTAAATTGATTGCATATGTACCAGGTTCATGAGCTTGAAGCCCTCTAGCAGCTTGCAGTTCTTGTTCTTGAGGCGGTGGGCCTCATCGATGATTACACAGCGCCACTCTATGGCGTTGAGTATCGGACAGCCTCCCAGGATCATCTCGAACGTGGTGATAACTGCCTGGAACCTGTAGGCACCTCGCATCACACGGCCCTTAGGACAAAAAAAAGGACGTAGGAAAACTTTTGTCAAATTGGGTTATGAAGCGTTTCGAAAAACATATCACAACATGTCACCATTTTAAAAGATGGCATGTGTGTCTGTTCTACAAGTGGAGGTGTGTAAAAACACATTTATGAATTTGAATGATGCAGAACTTGTACGATCATTAATAAAGAAAAGCTGTTTAGTGAGACAATATAATGAGTATTTAACGGTTAACAGTTAACATTAGAAACCTACTCATTTGGAGCCTTATGCTGTTGACAGCAAACACATGGCTTGCTTTATTGTTCGATTTTGCTGAAAATCTAAAAAACACACCTCTTGATTGAGAAGCCATGTACAATATAACCAGGACATGAGTGCACACCTGCTCTGGAGTCTTTCTGCGGTTTGTTTATTTGCCTTTCTGGGAAGGCTTTTCTTCACCCCGCCTCTCCATTTGTAACTATTGCCTTGACAACAGTCCTCGAGGGATACTCGGTTATCCAATAACCCCCTCCCACAGCCAGCCAGCCAACAGACTGCTGTAGAGGAGCTTCTCTCTCTGATGTGCCTGAGCAGCGATGACAGATAGCTCCCCTTGGGGGCTGCTATGACATCACAGGCTGCCTGGGAGACAGCCTGGTGGCGGCTCCGCTGTCTTCTGCTCTCGTTTGCCTTAATTCCTCCTACGGTTCGTCTGAATACTAAGAGCTTCTCACTGCCTGTTGTGACACATCACATGGCCTGCCAACCACAGAAAGCCTCCGCTCAAGGCTCACCAACTACCTAGCAGTCTACTTACTGTTGGGCACGTGCGCTTCTTTCAATAGTGTTACATGCTCCGTTAGCACTGTCAACCACTTATTCATAAAAATGTTCTCTTACCCAACATGGTTAGAAATAAGTGGCTTCATAAAATGATACAAAATGTGTAGCACTAGACATTTGGTGGATGTACAACATGATGACGTCAACAACGTCACAAAGAATACATTTTCTGTTATTTCTTCAACACAGCCATTTTCCATTTCAGAAAACAATTTCCTGAGATATTCACCATCCTTCCACTGCTGCCCGCTTTCCTCTTTTCCACAGGTGATATTTGCCTCGGAAACATTTTTTGGTAAGTGAGTTTGCTGCATTCGTTACAGAGTCCCAGTGTATCTATGCTTTGTGTCACACATGGTAATCGCGTTCTGCCTGGATTTTCAATATCCGACTCGTATTGTTGTATACAGGCCTCCCGTTTTCAAACATATCATTAGATTACTCTCAGGACTTCATGTTGCTGACACAGTGCTGCTGTTTTCTAAAAAAGCACTGTGATTATTTTAAATCGGAGTGAATCACTGCTTTCCAGTTTGGAGGTAAGCACAGCGACGTTGCTTTCTGCTCATTCGTCTTTTAAAAAAAAAAAAAAAGGAGAGATTAGGTATGTCGGGACAAAATAAAAGGCCTCTCAATCCTCACATTTCTATTTGTGTTAGCTATACGAGACATGCTGAATGCCCGGCTGTGTATCCATGACTGATTCTTGCCCGGCTCCTTAAGGCTTTTCTCAGGCCAAAACAACCACTGCAGTGACAGACACACACAGACAACACTATGAAGGAAAGCAGTGTTCTCTCTTAAAACAAACAAAAGCTATAGTTGCTCCGCTATACCTAGATGTAAATCCAAAATGTATATAAAAGAGTATGAATGTATTTATTTATGCTCCCAGTGTATCTTAATTGATATTTTTCTGACTTGTGTTTATACTTATGTAATAAGTATTTGTTCCGATTGAACTACCATTAGAAGAGAAGTGTAAAAAGATCTGTCCATTTACCTGAGCATCCCTGAAATACATCTCATACTGTTGAAGCATCTGCCTGCTGACCATGCTTCCATGGTAGACGATGACATTGAGATGGGTCCAAGTACGGAACTCGCGCTCCCAGTTGGCAATAGTGGAGAGCGGGGCAATGATGAGGAATGGCGCTTTAATGCCCACACGATAGATCTCCTCTAGGAATGTGATGGACTGGATGGTCTTTCCCAGGCCCATCTCGTCCGCCAGGATGCAGTTTCGTCTGACAGGTGGAGATAACGAGGGTTAGAGGAGAAAAAGTGGAGACACAATTGGGGTGGAATAGTAACAGCAGAGGCAAGCGAAGGCAAGACTGCAGCAAAAAAAGGCGATGAACCATTTACAGATCAATGACACCTGTGTGAAAATGTTATTGTACAGCATAGAGTATATGGATGTTTACTTCAAGTCAACTTTATTGTCAATTCCTCTGAGTGTGATACAGACAGGGAGATTGAAACA
Source organism: Bovichtus diacanthus (assembly GCA_943590825.1). Lineage (NCBI taxonomy): Eukaryota > Metazoa > Chordata > Actinopteri > Perciformes > Bovichtidae > Bovichtus > Bovichtus diacanthus. The sequence continues at coordinate 7,334,382 of CALSBV010012174.1, read as the reverse complement.
CACACACACACACACACAGATAAATAAATCAATAAAGTCTAACTATGTTGCAGCATTATGTCTCCATACACAATAGACAATGTGCCGTGGTCACAGTTTAAATTTCTGTTGCATGTAACTGTTGTACTGATTGAAAGTAAACTAAATAAATGTGTGGTGGGATAAAAAAAAATAAAAAAAGGGTGAAGAAGTCTAAGAGGAAAGGGGGAAAAAAAAAATCCCATGACACTTAAAGAATACACAGCAAACAATGAGTTAGAAAACGACATCATCAGCAGCAGTAATAACGGACCAAAGAGATGAGATGCAACATAAATGGCAAATGTGACTGCCTCTGCTGCGTGGAGAACTCCAGCAAACCATTTATTCAGCTGTCCAGTGGGTGGGGGTATTATGTCTTGATGCTAATTGCAACGTGCATATATTCCCACTGGCCTCTTAAGCAGTTCTCTAAGTTTGATGAATCTCTCTGCGTAGGCATACACAAACTCCTGCATACTCACACATAAGTCAATTCCCTAGGTTAATGCAAGCACACTGACACTCCGTACTCCAGATGTACTGTGCAGCACTTGTTTTTGCGATTGTGGGCGAAGAAAAGCAACTGTTGTTGCAGCAGTGTGCACACTGACAGGAAATCTGACTCTCCTCACAGACCCAACCAAATAATATGCACGCACGCACGCACGCACGCACGCACCATTATCTGCAGTCCCAAAGCACCCAGAGGATTCCTCTTGGAAAAACTGGATGCTTATGTAAAATCTCTGGATCAATAAATACACTGTAGTATTCCATCGGCATGGGATTACTGAAGGTTTACAAGCAAATACAGTATGTTAGGAGATGCCACTTTGCTTGAGGTGCAAGATATAAATAAATAAATATACCATTTGTCTTTCCATTTGAGACGTGTGCTTATCTACTGGAACTAACTTTCCTATGCAAAGTGGTAGCATGCCCCTGTGCCAGGGCATTTGCTTGAAATGCATAATAATCTGACGTTTGATTTGAATATTTCAGTGTGAACAGGCTGTAGGTGTGTGCATGACATGTATGCATATACAGTATTTAAAACTGACCTGTTGTACCAGTTGAAGAGGAGCCAGTTGACCCCCTCTAGCTGGTAGTCCCTGAGGCTGTTGCCATTCCTGTATTCCCGCGACTGTTCCCTCTTCTTCCACAGATTGGCTGGGGGCCGCTCCTGAATGACACATTTTATATGGAGAGTTAAAAATAGTTTGGAAATTAGCTCTACACTTACAATGCACCAAGCCAGCGAGTGCTGATGTTTTGAAAAGGTAAAGCAGGTAGGGAAACGGAAAACGGTGGTGTTTGTATTAGGAAAATATGTCACTCTGGAACCACTCCCGTCATATTGTAGACGCGTGGCCATAAGCATTTATGTATTTGTATCAATACTGCGAAAGGAGGTGGACCTACAGTAACAACAGCAGCTATCTAGAGTATGAGCTTTCCCCGTGGACAGGATGGCAACTATGGCAAGATTAACTGAACACAACATTACATGACAAATCTGTGTAGTCCGGTCACTACACTATGAATACAACAATCTAGAGGTTACAGTTGGAAACATGGTTGTATTCAAGCTCTTTTTCTTCCCCCTTTAAGTTTTAACTCTAATCCTAACTAGAAAACATTCTTCTGATAAAAACAGTCGTTTTTTTTGAAGCAGAAAGATCATTCACTGCTCTTGAAGGGACTGGCAGCAGGTGTTTCAGAGTCTCTTCAGTTTGTTCACTTTGCTTTGCGAGTGTAGTCTTTTGGCTAATGATGATAATTAATTTTACCCTACAGTATGTTTGGTGAGGGCAGTGTAAACAAATTCTCAAAGATTCCACTAGAACAAATCTGTATCATTATACAAAAGAAGTAGATTTGTATTTGTATTTAAAAAAGGAACTACCTCATCAGCACTTCTAAACCAGGAACAAAAGAAAACAAATATATTCATGCAGTATGAGAGTGATGGACGAAAATGGAAATACAGTGCTAAGTAAGGAATGTTGATGGGCATGGCTTACCATCCTGCGCGAGTCTGGCTTGACTGCCTGCAGCTGCTCAAACTCTTCAATCTTGCTCTGATCTACGTCGTCCTTCAGCTCCCAGGTGCTGTCCTCATAAGGCAAAGAGCACCACTTCACCAGGTAGTACACCACCTCCTGCAGCAGGCAGAGAAGAATTAGTGCTGCAAAAGACTAGAGGGAGGCCAAGCTCTACTTTTATAATATTAACAAAGGCTGCGAGGAAGCCCGATAGCATGGCCTTGGGCCCTTCTGAGATACAAAAGACATCACTAGAGTGGAGAATATACTGAAAGGAACACAACAAAAAACACACACAAAAACCCTGAAAAAGAGTAAAACATGCGTAGGCACGCAGACACAAATGAACACAGAAGTGATACTCAGGGATATGATTAAGAAACAAGAGACTTTACCTCTCCTGTGTCTTTGTCCTCACAATATGACACCTCCAGCACTCTGTCTACCTCTACATAGTCTGGGTTAAAGGGGTCCTCTTCCATCTGAGAGCGACAGAAAGAAAAGACAAGTGGGAATGAAAGCCAGAGAACAGGAGAGTATAAACCTAAATGCCCACTCGCCATCTGGAATCTGAGATAAGTATTACTACTGTTCAACAGAGCAGGCAAAAGAGATTCAAATATATGCACACAGATGTGCCTGCCCACACAGACAAAAACATAAAAAGTGAAACAAACATCCACACACACCTGCTCACAACAAAATGCCCAAATACGAGTGTGCACATAAAGACAGTATACAGTATGTCCACGGACAAAAACACAGCCTTACATCTGCAAAGAAGAGTGCCCTCTGTGCTTGTTTCATCTTGAAACGTTTGATCTTCTGCTGAATCCTCTTGTCCTTCTCCAGCTGCTGCTCTGTGGCCCACTCACAGTGTAGGTAGGAGCTGACACACACACACACACACACACACACACACACACACACACACACACAGTTAGAAACCCTGAAAAACAGCATATGGGGGCAACAGCCAGCAGGTGTGAGCTCTTCTATCATATATTTGGTTTCATCAGATTTATAGTGTGCCATTCATTTTTCAATCCTTTTCATCATTAGGCTGAAAACATAATGAATGCAATCTGGCTGATGATAGATCATCTGTCAAGTGAAAAGAAATTATTTCTATGGGAGGCTGTGGTCGTACACCTATGGTTCCCTGGAATTTTTTAATAATGTCCCCGAGTTCATAGAAGAGGCATTTGATCTCCGCTGCAAAACGTACATGGCAATACTGGAAGTGGTCCAAAGGATGCCGGAGATGCTCGTTTGCTTGTGTAATCACATAGTTCTTGTTCAGCATCTTTTTGGCAAAGTCTTCAGGACATCTGCTTTCTATTTTTAATCGAAGTTTAGTTTTAAGAATTTTGTGGTATAATTTAGGAGGTGCAACAGGAATGCCTGGAATGCTGTATATGAATAAATCAAACTTAAACTGGGATGATTACACAGGCATAATACAGACAAATGAAATCACACGAGTGTCACACATGTTTTTGAATGTTTCTGGTATGGTTCAAGGTGTAAAAAAAAAAATTGTTGCCAACTTAAACTAACCACAAATGAACTTACTAGTTTTTGTATTTCACAAAAAACTCCTCCCCTTCAACCACCACTCCTGGGGAGGCCTGTAGAGAGGTCAACAATTACAGAACAATATAGAATTACAAACAAACTTCAAATAGAGTTCTTCTTTCACCTGGCTAATAGCTGTATTTGTCTGCTATATTATGACTGATGTTTAAGTATTTAGGACCAAAGTAGAACACCCTTAAGTATGGTTTTGAGTAAAATAATGCCATAATGTAAGGATTCAGAGCTCAATATCTAGCAAAAATAACTGCAATAGCAATGTTCATTGTTGTAGTGCAGAGATTTACAATCACTAAAAAGCAGGAAAAGAAACAGCAGGATACCACTACCTCCTTCTTGACGATACGAGAAGACATGATTTTGTCAACAACAGCAGCATCTTCTTCACTGGGATTCTCCTACAAATGCAGTTAACATGAAACATTTAATGTCAAGTCTGACTTCAGTCTCCCAAAGCAGACATTTGCATAAGCCTCAGGACACACCATAATACAAAAACTGACTTAAGGGGATAGAGCTCGCTACTCCAGCACTGCCTCCTCCCGTGCAGAGCAACTGAAAAAAGTATGACTGATTTACACAACGGAAACCCGGGTGGAACTTTGGGACCGTATATTTGTAGAAAACATATGTTTTTGAGCAGAGCTGTCGTCACACAAAATCCTATCCTGATTTATCTGCCGTTTAATCTAAAAATAGGCAGCGAATGGGCGTCTTCCCTGTTTGTACAGCCATACTGCAGGGCTCCTGGTTTGTACGTCACAAGGTGTTGGTAAAAACAGGCTATGCTACACTTCACTGAGCAAGTCGTGCTGCCGTTCTTCCACAAAATCTGTTCTTGTTTTTCCAGTAAATAAATAAGTTATTTTCTAAAATATTCATGAGCATGATTGCCACAAAAAAACTATTCTTTGCACAGATTGTTTTGTAAGCCAACAAAGACTTATATTAAATGACTGTAAGAAAGATCAGCAATGAAAATAAGTTGGATCTACTCTGCCTTTTAGGGCACAAAAAAATATGAATTTAAACTCTACTTCTTAGCTGCTGGTAAGTTGTAGGTAGAACTACTTACTACAAAGAGTTGAACAGCAGGCTGCTTGGATGCTCCGGTGTTGGTTTTCTTGGCTTTTACAATAACCTTGACCTCGTCATCTGACAACCTGGCCTCCAGCTCTTCATCGTATTTCTTTCTTTTCACCTGCCGATTAGATCGCCTCTTCTAGAAAAGCAAGAAAAAAGGTAGAAGAAACACATTTACAAAAACACTCAACTGATCTAGATTACTTCAAAACATCAATTTCACCAACGAAAAATAAAAAACAGTAACCGGACAATGTCCTAAATGGCTCTACCAAGTAAAGTTGAAGCAGGTTTGAACTGGACTAAGCAGATTTAACCACTGCTGTGACCAACGATCATCTTGCACATGTACCGCACACACATGCTTACTGCCCTCTTGTGCAACATTATATGGGCAAATATGTTTACCTTTAAAAAAAAAAAAAAGGTCATACTAATGTATTTGCGATCACACTTGTAAATACTTAATACGTAATTGTGAAAATGCCAGATAAGGGCGGGGATAACTAGGGGGTCAGAGGTAAACAGGAAGTCAGAGGCAGATTTAGCTGTAGACGGAAGGGGAGGGCCCCAGTGGAGGGGGAGGAGCTGGTCGAGGGAGGAGGGAATTGTACTTGGATTGAGTGTGTCAGTAGCATGTGGGAACGCTGCCAGCCCAAACTGTCAGTAGGTCTGAATTTAAAGTATGCTTTATTATTCTGCGTTTCTGTCCTTCCTTCTCTCTTTCTTGCCTTTGCCTCCTGGGATTAAATGGCTTTGAATATTTTTTCTGGGGTGATGGTGGGTGAGTCTTTGCTCATTGGTCAAATGTGGAGTGTTTTTTATTTTTATTTTTTTATTTCGTGTGT
>CALSBV010012174.1:7314321-7324819 GCA_943590825.1 Bovichtus diacanthus | reverse complement strand
GCGTATTCACAATAACTCCCAACCTTGTTCAGTTGTAACACGTAAAATACAACACAATACACTCACTTGCAGCTGCTCTATTCCCATGTTCTACTGCGTGACTGATAGCCTTGAGTTTGAAGTCCGCGTCGTAAGCGCGTCTCTTGACAGGCGCCATTTTGGGGTCCTTATACACACACACGCTGTAATATTATGGTGAAGCACAGTATGTATCACTCCGCGACGCTCCTGACCACGGTAGCCGTAATGCTGCAAGCGGTGCAGCTTTGTAGTTTACCAAAGTCGTACTAAAACATTTTGACAGAGCGCGTGAGCGCCGTGTACCACACAAAATCGCTTCGAGGTCAGTAAGCACAACCAGAATTAATCCATATATAAGGCGCTCCGGATTATAAGGCGCACTGTCGTTTTTTGAGAAAATTAAAGGCTTTTAAGTGCGCCTTATAGTCCGGAAAATACGGTAATATCTTTTGGAAGCCACAGGCGCCAAATTTCTGGCTTGGTGTGATATTAATGTGGTGGGGGAGAGACCATCGTACTGACGGCATCTTCACTCTCTCACTATCCAACACGTTTGCATACACATAACAAACCCACAAAGGCAAACATGCTCTGTGCTACGCGCACACACACACACAAAATCAAAGGCCTACTCAGACAGACTGTTGCATGAGCAGGTCCGTCTCCAGTGAGAAGGATGTCCCTTCAGGACTTGTTCACACGAGTACATTAGAGACTCATATCGAGTGTGAACTAAGATTCCCACGCTTGCCAATATCTGTGCATCTGTAATGTGAGCAAACATGGGCCCACTAGACAGGAGGTCAGCCTGTAGGATAGCATGCAAGTCCTGTAAGGGACAGCAAGCCTACCTGTTAAGATGGCATATGAACTGCCTATTTTTTCTTTTTTATCAATTCCATGTATTAGATGTACGGGCGGCATGTCTTTCTAATTGTGTTTCCGTCGGTGCTCTTAGCTGCAGCATCCTGGTTTACTTCCATCATAGACTGACATACACAGATGTCAACAGATGGTGACAAAGAGCCGTCCCTTCTTTCTGGTGTCCCTGCCCCCTCTGGATATTACATTTCACAAATCCTCTCGACAATGACACTTTATGGTTGCCATGCAACATGTCCTTGGGAGTGTATTTGGCAACATGGGCGACAATGTTCACTTCCTGTGAAAAACAACACAGGCACATGTCCACTGACACTTTGAATGGTTGAGAAATGTGCCAAGTCAGAGTGACACAATGAAAAAAAATAAAAATTAACCAGCTGTGACAACCAAAAGAATGGGAAAAAACAACAACAACGTTATAAAGCAGCTGAATTGAAGAAAACACAATGCTCTTCCTCAACCAAATAAAAGCTGGCTGGGATTCGGGCCTAGCAGAATACCAGTGTCTCATCACCAGGCAGCAGCTCAGCAGATAACAGTATATAACAAGGCTAAAGCACTCTATGATCCCCATATGGGAAAACCTGAACTGTGAAACAAGATACTTGGACGGCTGTGAAATCATAGATATAGCCAGCACAGAACACTGATGGTGAGGTGGCTCCGAGGTAATGACATATATTGTACGCAAGAGAAACACACGCACACACACGACCACCCAGGGGTTAACTAGCACCAGTCCTAACGCACACGCTCCCTTTTACTAGATAGCTTCCCCACAAGCTGAGATATATTAACTCAAATGACAGGGAGAACTTTCAAATGAACTACTGGGAGAAAAAAGGGTCTCAAAGCAGTCAATTCTACTCTTCAGGGTCAGTCAAGTCTCCCTGATGTGAAGTAGCTATAGAAATGACAGAAATGCCATAGAAACCATATAGGCCGACCTTGAATTACAAAGAGGGGTTGTCAAGTGTCAGAAGGCTAACACTCCAACAAGCACAAGAAAGAATATTGAGAAATTGATCAAATAAGCACACATTGCTTATTGCTTGACATTATTTTCTATATTGCACAAGACTGCTGCCTATATGAAAACGCCTGAAAATGAAATCAGACAAGCTTCAGTCTGATTGTTGTCAGGCGTTTCCTCTTAGTATCCGACCCTCTTTCAAAGAAGTAGCAAACCTGTGCTAGACATGTTGTGAAGACAGAACTTCTGCTCAACCAAATGAACACACACGTGACTCAAGACCGTCCAACTTCAACTGTCAGAATCAACATAAAAAATACATTCACAGCCTCAAATGTTTTGCAACATACTTTGACAAAGAAATACTGGGGGTAAGTTTAACTTCACACAGTACCTAGTGTGATCTGCCCTGCACAACAGTATGGGGTATATTAAACTAAGTCTTCTCAACAGGCTGGATATTTTTGCAAGCCTGCTTTAAAAACTGGTTTCGGGTACATCAAGGCACATTAGTAAATGCCAAAGCATTTGGCAGGGATATTTGTGACAACTGCCATGCTTTTTTTGTTGAATAAAAAGAATAGAAGTGTAAACGAGTGAAGCCTTTGTTGTCCAAGAAAGCAATGATGAGAGTGTTAGAATAAAAATATGGCATACGGATCTTTGTATAAAATATTAAGTTTGGTTAGCTGGATTATCGTTACTTAGTATTTAGATAATCAATCTTTACCGAGGCCATTCATAGTTGTATTTTGTGATAATTACATTGTTTGACTTAAAGAAGCATATGAAATTATTGCTTTTCTATAATTAAAACAGTAAGGAAGGAGATTGGAGTTCTGGCAGCAGTTAGGTACGAGTGGGAAGGTGCGTCTAATTCATGTTTAATCATTTTTGATACCAGAAATTAAACAAATTTTCATTTTGAAATCCATTTGTATGCTCATTTTCTGTAAAAAAAAAAAAAAAAAAAAAAAAAAAAAAAATGTAATTCCTCAGTAAAGCTGTACTGACAGACACAAATAATATCGTATTGTATTAATAACATTTCTGTTTTAACAGATAACGCACACATATTTCAGTTCTCACTCCTCCGGACGTCTTCAGCCCGTGAGAAACCTCAAATTCTTCAATTTCACAACTCTTCGACGCCACCTTGTTTTATATTTGTACATTTCAATGCATTTCCACCAGTATGGTGCTGGCTGCCCTTAATGTTTGTTATTGAGGAGAGAAAAGTGATATATTTGCCTCCCCACCTAGATTTAAAGAGGCCACGCTTCAGACATAATCTTGAATCTCTAATTAGACTACAGCTGCCCCCGATTTGACATTACAGTGTGATCCCCGATGATGGGCTACCACTAGCTTTTTCCTGAGTGTGATAGGCTATTTGCTGTTGGAGGTTTGCTCGGCTATCATCCTCCTATTGTGCCAAATAACCTCCATCCCTTGTCCCCCCAGTGTTGTCCTGCCCTACTTGGCATGCCGCCACTGGGAGTGTATGTGTGAGGGTTTGATTTTAATAGAATAAAGATAGGATAGTGCTTTGCAGGCCAAGACTGCAATGTGGTGCATCAGCAAGTGCATCTAGCTCAGAAATTCTGATTGTGTGTGACGGAGTATCCTTCAAAAATGTTGTTAAGTGTGGTGTGTGTGTGTGTCTGTTCCTCATCCTGAGGGGCTTATTGAGACACTAGTGTTGGTCCTCGTCAGGAAATCCCCATTCTTATGAATGGAAGGCTATAATCTCAGTGCCACACAGCAGCACACAACTGGAAACAGTAACGACACCATCAAGCCCCCTCTTAAAAACAAATACTGTATCAGCACAGTGCACATGGCCACACAGGGGATTTCTGCTTTATTCAGCAAACATTTTTTAAATGGGCAACGCTCACACACAAACACGCACACACACACACACGAGACCGTGTACATGACTTTCAACTCAGAGACGAGCAACACTGACCCACAAACATGTTTATATATCACACACAAGCATATATGTGAACATGCACACATACGCACCCGGCAAGGGATTAACTAGGAAAACACTCAATTAAAAAAAAATGGCTTTACCTCATCCTAATAAAATAGTGAGGGGAAAGGAGATTAGACGGCTAGCAGGCAAGCCCTGAAATATGAACAGCTATACACTGCTGCATATACGCTCGACTTAAACCTCCATTTTCTATCATGTAATTGATCTCACGAGCACCATTTTGTTTGATATTTTCCTGCTACCCTGCTGCTTTGTAGTATCAGCATGTTTAGAACATGTCTGCTCACAGGCAACATCGGATGCACGGCGTTGAGCTTGCTGGAAGGACCAAATTTATATTAGGGGAAAAAATGTAAAGGGGGGAGGGGGGAGGGAGAAACAAAAAAAGGGAATGAGCAGCACAGTGCTTTCATCTGATGATTATGAGCTTATTTTTCAGCAGGTAGGCTGCCTAGAAAAGCATATTCCAGTCCGCAGAGAGCTGTGATCAGTCAAGCCTGGCCTGTGAAATAACCCTCACCTAAGGGTAGATTTTGTTGGTAAATGTTTTCAATAAATGTACTAAAGAGCCGGGTTTCAGACCAAACCTAACATGTACCAGTTCCTTTGTTTCATTTGTTAAGAAACATTTTTTAAACTGAAATATTATACTACAATTCAGAGCAGTCTCTACGGAAAATGTTTTTCTCTTCTCAACATGAAGTATGCACTAAATAAAGAGACGCAGCCCCTGAGGTCAAAAGCTGAGGGGACATTTGTGATATCCCTTCACTAACAAAAGACGCATGATGAGCTTTACATTACATCATTACATTTCAAATAGGAGTCATATGAGACATGGGAAATAAACTTAACTCAGATTCTTGAGATGGAATAGAATGGAGCCACCATTAATGTCATTAGTAACACCTGTACTTTTCAGGCCAGTCAAAATGTCTGCTGTGAAAAATGCATATGGTTTAGCAAGGATCATTACCTTTATGCATAAGGGCATATACAAGCCTAAAGTTACACGAGCAACTTCAGAAACAAATACTGTAAATGAGTGAAGTACAGGTTACAGGGCAGACGCCAGCATACTTTTTTTTGATGACGAGTCATTTGCCAAGGGTTATGTCCCCTTCTGGCAGCAATCTGCAGTAGCTTCCATGTTGATATGTTTTCATTCATCTGAAAGCTTTTTTGATCTTACAGTCTATGTTCAAGCTTTGATTAAAAAATAAATAATTTTTTTAAAAAAAGGTTCAGCTCAGCAGATTAAAGTCAATGGATTGATAATTCATTCAAAACATTTAAAACAGTTTCTATAATTCCACAGTTGCTGACTTTAATGTACCACATCTATTAAAACATTAGTTAGGACTGGAAATTGCTTATGTGGTTGTATTTTCCTCAAACACCCCCAGATCAGGAGCCCTACTTGATATTAAAAGCAAAGAAAAAGATCACTGGCAAATGCATAACAAATGCCAAAACCCCCCCCCCCCCCCCCCCGATGTGCGTGTCATGTTGCTCGTCCACCTGTCACAGCGGCTGGTGCATCCGTATTTTAAATCAGCTGCTTTCATTTATGTTTCTCATCAGTAAACAGATTTCCCATATGATGATATGACCCCCAACTTGCTTGCCAGGCGACTGGTAGAGTAAACTAGCAAAGTAATCCAGAAGGCACTTACTAGCAATTAAAGTGAATTGATGATTCTAGTAGAAACCCAGGTAGTAATGATGGCACAGTGGTCTCAGAGAAACAGACCCTGAAGTACAACGACAATTAGGGTAATCGTCTCACCTCAGGCCCCATTCCTTGCTTAAAGAGTCCGGTGCAATGGAAGAGTGAGCATACACTGAACACCGACCACACACACGCTTTCTGAAAACAGGCCTGAACACACCCTCACCAGAGCGCAGGCTGAAGTAATGACTTTAGCAGAAGGTCAGGACCTCTGCAGCCATAATGCATTAATATTTTATGGGGAGATCCTGTGTGGTGCATGCATATGAGCAGGACTCTCCTCCGGTAAGAATCTCTCATGTGCTGTCTCCATCACCCCACGTTAGTAACGGAAAGAGCATATCCCAACAACATCTATGCAGATGATTAAGCACACGTCTTACTGTATTTGGTGGTCCAAGTAAAAATGCATTCAGGAACAAGCCGACCCCAAATGAGTATGTGCACAGGACTCAGTCCCAAACTCTGTGTCCACTCCCAGATGTCAGTACTGAAGTTAATGAGGAGAGGGCCTTGACCGGCACAGAGAACATGGGCGGTGCAGTCCAGGGTAGAGTTTGAAAAATAAAACATTGCAGCACACTCAAAGCCTTTAGGAGTAAGATGTTATAACAACGTATGGTGCGTGTCCCCCAAATATGACTAGTGAGACCATGTTCACCTACAGGAGTCAGGAGTTATGCTATTTTTATTTTTTGTATTTTTTTTTAGGCATCTACTGTATTTTTATTCTTAAAAAGTGACATTTTAAATGATGTTATAAATCTGCCTACTCTTTTCCTAAAGCGTTTTATTTTTTTGTATAGCTGCGAAAAGACATCCAAAAACAAGTGTTGAAAAAGAGGGAGTATAATCAGGTCATCTGGTGTACAGGCCAATACGGTAGTTTATGTTTTAGTTCTCCTGTTTACATTACAGTGCCATGACTCTGTGACTGATCATGGTCTGACTTCTCATGATTCAAGGCCTAGACACATCTGCCTCAGTCAAACTGAATTTGTTACACAATACAAGCAGGTTTATTGTCTACACGGTTTCAAAACTAATCTATATTAAAAAAGGGAAATGGCTATTTCACTCTCGTATGTACTTTTTTCCCCACATCAAGAGTCACATGTTGGTTATCGAGGCTTCAGGCTTCATCGTTAAAGTACAGCTCTTCAAAATGAAAAAAAAAAAAAAAAAAAAACTTCACCAAATTGTCCGTTTTGTATTTATTGTGCAGTTTTGAAATTTGTTAAAAAGTAAGAGCTCTACTGGCAATAGCATTTTACAGCTATGAATCTTCACACCTCAGACGGAATATTCACACACTCCCACAAGCCTATTCTCAAATACAGACAGAGCTATACGTCATTGCCACATTTGCACCAAGGCCCCGTACATCTGAACTTCTTTTCTCAATAGAAACAAAGAGAGAGGGAGTAGGTGCCTCAACTGTAAACGACCACTACAGTCACACATCCTAAAAGGACTGTTAAAAGATTCTGCACCACACATATGTAACCACTGAAGTACATAAATACATAACACAATGTGTTACAAGTTGAAATGCACCCTTTAAATGTGACTATGCTTGACAGACGTTGACAAAATGCAGCATAGTAGCATTAATACTAACACCTGAAAACACTGAAAGCATTTGTCTGTTTTGAGAAACTGAAATACAGAAACAAAGCTTTCAAACATCTATAAAAAGGTCATGGCATATATACAAGTTTCTGTAGGATTATGCCAGTCAGTCATCTGACCATACTGATTAGGTTTGACGTAATGAATGCTATAAAAAGTTTAACCGAGACAATATTAGGCTCCATAAGCAGGCTATGTTGCATGGACCCTAATCTGATGCCTTTCCGCATGTAGGCCAAGTATGGTTACACTGAATAATAAAAATGGGTTACACAGCTCATTAGTTTGTAACGACATGGATCGTTATCAGTAACACCTCTGAATGACAGAATGCAGACTAGTTGTCAGCTGCCCTTTAAAGACTAACAAGTCTTGGAATGCTTTTGATCAAATGCTGATGGTTTCATCAGCTTTGTCTCCACGACTGCAAGGTGGTAATGTAGGGAAATAAAAAAGGGATCTGGGTGTGCAGAGTTAAGCTTGCTGATCTCAAAAGTGCTTTGTCTCAAAGTTAAATTACATTGATCAAACTGAGATTTTATTTAATGTTCAAAACTGAGCATGTTCAGAGAAGCAACCAGATCAACAAGCCTTAAGTTAACCAAACAGCTACGAGGCCCGAGTTACTTTCAGCATCACCAGGCATGTACAGTCGACTAAAGCCGGAAAGCTGGTGGGACTGTATCACTATGACAGATTCCTCCATCATCTCACCATTTTTGTCAAACATCAGCAGTGCCACAACTTTCTCATTATCACACACCAAGCAAAATCCATCATCTGCAACAGCTTTTCTCCCTCCACCTAGCTCATCTAATTATTAATCAACACCGCTGCCAGCTTATTGTTGTCCATTGTCAGTCACTCTCACGCCAAGGCTAAAAAACATCCTGCTTAAAACCAACACTGGCCGTTTTCAGCAGCACATTCTGACATTACCGTATCTACAGATTCCCACTTTTCCTGCAGCTCCCTGCCTCGGCCCTCACATCTGCACCAGCTGATATTTCAATAGCTTGTGTTGGGTGTGGCTTATAGCGACAGTTACAGCAGTTAAACAGGGGGATGGGAGGCAGATCACGGTATCTGTACATCAGCACTACTTGTATACTGAATATACACGCCAGCACTGTCTCACATGTAAATGCAGCCTTTGTGTGCTCCTCCCATGTCTATGCTGATGACTGAGCCTGGTTTATTGTTATGGCGTGCTCTAATTTCTGTTGAACTTTGAGCTTCCATCTGGGCAACCACAGGCAGAAAATGTACGCTTGTAAAACAATCTACCAGTAAAATCGAGCGGTACAAGCAGCTTAAAAATCAGTAAAAATAGGCAATAACAGTACAGGCAGTAGGTGTAAGCAACCCATCCAAAACTTGTTGAATTGTATGCATTGCTTGATATAAGCATCCTCCGAAATCCACAATATTATTTCATTTAACCAACTATAATAGAGCTTAGATTCTCACCTCTAACCCAATGGACTCCAACTTGGACTCTTGACAATATATATTGTTTTTTTAACAGTATAGTTCAGATTGTATTTATGGTGGAGAGCGATAACGTGGCCAATCAGCAGCTTGTCAGCTTTGTCCTCTTAACAGAAACATTTAAAAACACCAATGTCATACTATGTATATCATTCACAAGGATACGAGTTTCACTTGGAATAGAATAACTTTTTTTTTGTCCATTGTTCAATATTAATGACATACTATTGAAGGAAACTATTTGAATAATGATACAGTGGTTGTGCTCGGGATATTCTAAAATGTATTCTGCGTTGCTTTGAGTAAGGTGGGACCTGAGTAAATCTCTTGCAGGATTATTTTAACATTGTGCATTTCATGGGTTTACAGAACAGTATTAATGACTGACTACATACCCGATCTTGGCCTTCTGTTTGGGCTTGGAGGAGGGTATAATACAGGCCTTCCTACAAGACTTCTCTTTCGCCCGCGCCTTGCCGTTTCCTTTGTGCTCGCGCTTACGGTGCTTGTACTGCGAGGAAGAGCTGGGGAAGCTCTCAGGACTCATAACTCTGGGGATGTTCTTCTCCCCACGCTGCCGGGCCTTAGCAATAGCCTCTGATATTATCCTATTGGCCTTCTCTTGCTTGTCCTGTGAACCTGTCTCCATCTGATTTTGAGTCCTCCGCGGTGTCCTCTTCTCCGATGAGGAGCTGGACGAGGATGAAGATGATGAGGAAGAGGAGGAGGACGATGAGCTGCTCTTCATTGGGGGACTTAGGACCCGTACCTGGCTACTGGGACCATTAGCATTCTTTCGAGGCTGAGGAAAGAGGGTAAAAAAAAAAAATATAGATATATACATGTTTTAGAATCATGAATAACTTTAAGCCAAATATTACAGCTGTGATGTCATTTTTTGGCACAAACTCAAATGCCATGCCATAGGTGCTATAGAAGAACCAGGTGACAGAGACCGATAAAGTTGACACCTGACCTTTGAAGCAGAGTTGACTAACTGAAGCTGATGTACAAAGACAAGCTTAGCCGATTCTCTTACAAAAAAAAGTAAGAGGTTGAAAAAAGTTTAATTAACCAAATTATAGATTTTGCAGCCAATCAGGTGCTACAGGTACAAGTCATACAGCTCAGTTCTCAGGCGCTGGGGGGGTTGGACCTGTCTCGCGCTACAAGATGCTCACTTCCACTCTCAGCCTCCTCCTATTCCTACTCCTATTCTACCAGCACACCTTCACCATAAAAAAGGACAAGAATTCATTTAGATCAGTTGGAGGAGACTCTGAAAACTCCGAAACAAAGTGACATGAACTCCCCGAGCCCGATACAAATTCAATTCTTTAAACAAGGTAGAGTAAGCTATTCAAAAGAAAGGTAGGGTAAACACCGGCTCAATGCAGCAGGTTACAGTGAGCCTTGCAGACATAAATTATCCAGCCTGGCTGATACATGATAATATGTGAATAATAGATGGTGTGGCTGTGGTTATGCCTACACAAGCGCCATGCGGTGGGCCTTGAGCCCAGCGGAGAGGGAACCCATAAATGGATGACCTAATCTAAAAATGTGTTTCGTATGCCTACATGGCCCAGGCGCGGCCAGTTGCTTTTTTTTTTTCCACACTGCTAGCTAGCCTAAATAAAGAGAATAAGCTTGAACCTTGCCAACAAAGTGGGGGGAGGGAGTTGAATAACTAGCAATTCATTTGGAAGCAAGGACACACACACACACACACACACACACACACACACACACACACACA
>CALSBV010012174.1:7296248-7309321 GCA_943590825.1 Bovichtus diacanthus | reverse complement strand
CGCTGCTGAGGTTATTAGGAAGAAATTTACTGGATCATGCTGGAATGTTCTCATTCAAGTTAATGGTTTAAAAAAAGAAAAAAAAAAAGGGGGGGGAGGTGAAAGTAATGCTCAAGAGCAGAAGAACATAATGGCACATGAAAGAAACAGCAAAAAGGAAGAAAAAATTATGAAACCAGGCTTCTATCAGAAAGACGGAGAGAGAAAAGATAAAAATGCACCAAAACTGGGAGCACTGCAGCTGTGTAATATATCTATAAATAACTGAAATTACAGCCTGCCAGCACTGCAGTGATTTCAATCTCTCTAGCAGCACGTAGTCCCGTGAAATCGGTGGGGATCATTACAGTCCATGAAAAGGTAGAGTAAGCTCCATTTGGGACAGACAGCTTTCCCTCGCTCTCACCCACTCATTTCCACATGTAGTGAGCCTTCTGGTGACTGACAGGTTCAACTCATGGAGGAAACACACACACACACTGTACATAAACTACAGCCGGGGAGCTTGGAGAGAGGGTGGGAAAGAGATGTATGAAATTAATAGACAGTGGGGGTGGGGAAAAGAAAACGCTGTAAATCTAGTGTGCCTTGATAAGGTCTAGCACAGCAAAGCAAATGAGTATGGAAGGGAGGAAAATAAAGCAGCAATGAGTTCAAGATGGCGGCAGTGCAGCATGAGCCAGTAGCAAAGGAGGTTGTTCAGTTCCTGCCGGCCCCTCCTCCTCCTCCCCCTCGTCCCTCCTCCCTCCCAGCTCTCAGAGCAGCTCACTTACCCTTCCTCTTGGCCTCTTCACTGTAGACATGGTAGGGTTTTTTTCTTCCTCTTTCCTCCCCCTCTCCAACCGGCTAACAAAAGCCTTGCCCTTTCGCCGGGTTTTGTCTCTCTCCGTTGCGCGCTCACGCTTTCTCTTACAAACACACTCACTCTTTCCCTTTCAACAGTCGTTTTCTCTCACTCTTCCTTGAGCTGTGTGTCCCCCCCTCCCCTCCCTCTCTGCTTGTTTGCCTCCCCTCCTCCTCCCCGGTCAGCTCTTCTCCTCAGGCAGAGTGAGAGCGCTGGAGCCGTTCGTCTCCTCCTCCCCCAGCGGGCAGGGCTCAAGAGGAACGCATGGGATCTCTCTCTCTCTCTCTCTCACCCTCGTTTGTCTCTTCACAGGGTGATGAGGGAGCAGCGCTGTGGGCGGTAGAGGAGGTGCGTGGCAGTCCAGGAAGCTCTCATTCTGCTGCTGCGTGCTGCTTCGCTGTCGTCCAGCTTCACCAAAGTCTCCCTCACTTTCTCTGTGTGCGTGTGTGTCAGAGTTGCCTTCCCCTGGCTCCTCTCTCCTCCCCTCTCATTGATTCCTCTTTCCGCCTGCCTTTCGTGTGCGCTCTCTATGCCTCTCTGAGCCTTCTCCCTCTTATTTCTTGTTCTTTCTTGCTCTTTCCGCTTTGCCGTTTCCCTTTTTTGCGCCTCTCCTCGTGTCCTTCACAAGCCAGGATAAGGTAGGTTACTCCTTTTAATACACACACAAAAAGGCTTTTGTGTTAGCTTGCTTGCTTGTTTGGCCGGTTGTTTTTTCCTTCTTTTTCCCCCCACTTATCTTTTTCCTCGTTCGCCCTCGCTGCCCTCCCCTTTCCCTGGCTGGGGCGTGTATGGCGAGCTCGAGACTCTGGCAGGCAGAGCGGCGGAAAATGAAAGCACAAAGCAGCAAAATGCATCAGCATGAATATTAGAGATGTCGTTAAAACCCAGACTCGTTTTTCCCTCTCTCTCTCCCTCGCTCGCTCACTGACTCACTCACTCGCTTTCTCTCTCTCTCTCTCTTTGTAAGGAAGTAGGCCAGCAGATGGTGCTAGCAGTTATTACATTAACTTTCACAACTTAACCCCCGAAGTACTGGATTTCGCCCACACCACAGATTGTCAACACCCCCATGTAGGATACTGCCAATGATATGTAGATTTATTTATGGAACAGCAAGCATCATACAGAAAGTATAAATGTATAAACATAAACAAAATTCCCAAAGGCTAAAAATGTATTCCCAATACAAACCGAATACGAAGATGCAACCATTAAGAAATTAACACATTATATAGAAGATGTCCTACTCCCTAACTATACCAGAAACATGCAGCCTACACTGCACCGATTCTCCAGTGCTGAGTTCAAGCACTTGTGAGGTCAAGGCCTGGTCACCCTGCTATGACTCTTGGGGAAAAAAAAAAAAAAGAAAATTCTAAGGGAGGGGAAACTGGGATGTATCCAAGACATGCAGCTCTTCCTTTGCGCCAGAACAGAACTGAGGAGCGAGTCAGCATTTCAGGGGACTCCTGATGCAGGGGCCATGTGCACCGGCTGGCACATGGTATTAGGTATTATACAGAGACACACGGCTGGCCTGAAGCCAGGTACAGTGCAGACTGCACTACTAGGTCAGGCCTGAGTTACTGACAGTTACGGCATTTATATCTTTATTTACCGTGCAAAATCAACTGAAAAAAAGGCTTCTTTCCCAGCCAACACCCTGCTCACCTTTCATTCAGCTGCATACATTAGCATGTGAGCTGCTCAGCGCTACCAGGACTATCGTCCACATACTGCACCTTGGGCCAGGAAGGGGTAGGCTTTTGACCGCACGTATTTGAAACACCCATACGTCAATACACATCTCCTGAGTTATGGTTACTACAGGCTATCGACTTAAAATTGATTAGTAAATGCAACACACAGTAAAACATCACCTAGGATCTTCCACAGCATTTTAAAAAGGAAAAAAAAAAAAAAAATTCTCCAAGAAACTGGTATTTTTGTAAAAAGGAAATGTTATCCGTGTGCTTCTATGACAAGATGCTGGCTTCCAAGAAGGAACTTAGATGTGAATTATTATTATTTTTTTTCCAGGTTTAAACATGCCCCTTACAATGTTATTTTGTAGTATTTTTGTAAGACTTATTATACTGTTCCGTTAGGATCCCTCTCGTCCCGAAGCAACCTACACTACTTATTGTGAGTTTATTGCAGTATGGTGTGAAATGTGTGGGTGAGTGTGTGTATGCTACAACGCAATATGGATTTACATTGCATGCTGAACCGAGAACCTAAATAAAAATATATGCAACTGACTAACTGGAATGGTGTGGACAGCCTTATTCAAAATGTGCATGTGTGAGCGAATGTGTGTGTAAGTAGAAAAAAGGGGGGGTGTGAAAGAAGATCAGTGAGATGAACACTGCCAACACACAGGTCTGATAATGGCAGTGTGAAGTTATCTCACTATATTCCTGTGGTTTCTGTTTTCAAGTTTACAGCTGTACATCTCCTACAGAGACAGAGCAGACTGTCATGTGTGCATAACAATGGCTGTCCTCTCCATGTGTGTGCAGCTGCAGGCATCGGATCCAGCCACCATGCCACTGCCAGGCCTTGGAGTTTGAACTTTAAAAGCAGACTACGCGCTTGCAGAGAGCTGTGCAACAGTGTCCTCTCCAAGCTAAACAAATCCCCTGTCAGATAATGCCCACCAGGGTACAGCACCAGGGGGTGAGCTTTGACGACAAACCGCAGAACTCGCATCAGCACAAATGAAAAGAAAAACATTGTCACGAAATTACAACACGGCGTCCTCACTGCATCTGCCTAGGTGTACATACTTATACAACTTTTTGCACTTGCAACAATGCAAAATCGCCATCAAGTAAGTAATCCAAATAAATCACTGTCCAAATAAATCACGGCAACAGCTAACTTGATGGGCAAAATAGGCGAGGAGGTGACAGACTGTCTGAATAACATCCCATTTAAAACACAAAGACTTAGTTACCGCATGTGGCTGTCGGTAATTAAACCATTGTTCTTCACTAGAAAGGTTTGTTTGTGCGCATGCGTCAAAACAAGAGCAAAGAAAGACGGAAAGAGGAAAAGAGAGCAACAGTCAACATACACATGCTTCAACAGTGACATGGCATGAAGCCACTTCTTCTTGGCCACTAAGCAGTTAATATGCAAACAAGCCTGGCATCTCTGTACGAGGGGGAGTGGCCTTCTTTAAAGGACGGATGAGGGAGGGAAGAGGAGGAGGAGGAGGGGAGGGGTGTAGAGGAAGGGGAGGGGAGTAGCAGAGCTGGTGAAAGGAAGCGAGTGGAAAGAAAATGTGTGCGTGTGTGAAGAGAGAGAGGTAGGGTGGCTGCAAAGGCACAGGTGTCCGTCTCTGAACACTCCATTACTTCCTCATCAAAAGGGCCTGTATCAGTGCACCATTGCTCTCATTTCTTGCCTATGCCATCGTGAGAGTCTCCACTAACTCACCATTAGGGAAATGAGAGCTAGCAATGCACTGAACGAAAATGACTATGACACCCACCGGTACTTCAGAGTCTACAGCAAGCTGCCTGCTACTCTCAAACCCAGGGATTAAATGCACAGCCAAAATAAGGCCTTTGATCAATTATGCACTGCTGTAGACAATACACGTTTGATCTGGTTATTTCAGTTAAAAGGTTGCAATTACAGGGTAAAAACACTACTTGGTTAACATAACACTGCTGGCACAGACAGTGGCGAATAACCCTGCTGTAGTGTCCTTGAGCAAGCCATTAAACCCACATAATACTGTTCTGTAGCAGACCCAGTTACAAATCTATTATTTCGTCACGCGCCTTTTTAGAAGATAACATTTTAGCTCAAATTCTCTAGCTAACACCTCTCGTTTTCTCTGTTATTATCTGCAAAATATTATTTTTTTTATTTTATTTTTTAAAAAGGCAACCAGAAGTGTGGTCTTCAGTTTCAATTTCTTCGATCACTTGCCAATAATCCTATACGCATTTTCATTTAAAAATGATACAAAAAAAAAGGGGATGCATAAAAACCTCAAATCTCATAATTGATCATCAAAACCGTCACAGATAGATGTTCTTACATTTAACTAATCAAATGCATCAACATTTACAACATCCAGACAGCGATCAGAGTTTCTTATAGGTTCAGAACTGATTTGTGGTGGTTTGACAGAACACGTGAGCCTAGCAAAGTCATTTATCTTTTCTTGATTCTGGGAGCCATTTTGATCAATCTTCAAGTAAAAAATTGAAATAATAAATAAAAAAAAATTTAAACTTGTACTTACAGTATTTTTGGCCCCCGCACTGCAGAATGTGCAGTCCTACTGATAGGAAATGACTTTTACAACTCTACCACAA
Organism: Bovichtus diacanthus; assembly: GCA_943590825.1. Lineage (NCBI taxonomy): Eukaryota > Metazoa > Chordata > Actinopteri > Perciformes > Bovichtidae > Bovichtus > Bovichtus diacanthus. Next base: position 7,304,140 of record CALSBV010012174.1, on the reverse strand, counting down.
AATACTTGAGGACTCAAAAATGTCAATGCCTGAAAAAAGTGTCTTTCCCACAAACCTTGGTTGAACCTTGGTAGCCTAACTTTTCACACTTCACTGAAAGTGTTTCTCAGAGCCATTTACTAAGAATAGGCTTGGCCTTCAGTGTTTATCACAAAACATCACAGGTGCCTCGCCATCACCCATCTCCAGAACCCATACCTATGGCTTTGTTAACATATATTGCACAGTTAAGTCTAGGTGTGAAAGGATTACTACTACTAATTAGGCCTACAGCTACAGGCCAGTTTCAGCCACACTGAAGTGTGGGACAGCGGCAGGGTTGAAAAATGAAAGTGGACATGATGCACAGCAACGCTTCCTCAACCAATTAAATACAGCACCATGTATTAATGACCCTTTTCAGGGCCAAAAGTAACAGTAGCTGGGCCAAGCATGGTGCCCTCTAAAGAAGCTGCTGAAAGTCTAACGGAGCATTATTACTACAGTCTGGCTTTGCTCTACTGTGACCAGAAAGCCTTACCGAGCCAGAAAGAAGAAGAACAGTGCTGGGAGAAACAGGATAGTAAAAGTTCACAATACAAAAACTTGCACTTGGGTTGCAAAGTCATAAAAAACAAGTAAATTGAGTTTTGTTTATACTTTCATTAAATGTACCCGAGGACGTGTGTTGTTGTTTTCTTTAAGCAATGTCTGGCTTTAAAAAAGGTATACAGCAACAAACCTTTGCACCTGGGTGCTGCCCATCATCTTTTATTGTTGGCCAGTAACAGGCAGCTGGGGCTCAACTGCCCTGCCGCCATGCTCATAGGCTCCCGGTCAACAGCTTCTCTGTGGGAAGGTGAATGACGTACCTGCTCCCCTTCCCACACAGACTTACCAACACATCAACAAACGCATACCAATAATATTGTGATGTTGTTCATTGACTACAATAACCAATTCAAATTAATTATTAATTTCAAGCTAAACGTGTAACATTTTAAACTTCCAATTTTTTTTTTTTTTGAGAACACAAGCCATCTAAAATCCTTTAGAGCAGGGGTGTCAAACTCTGGCCCGCGGGCCAAATTTGGCCCGCAGTGTAATTATATTTGGCCCGCGAGGCAATATAAAATTAATATTAGACCTGGCCTGCCGGTACAGAACAGCGCATTCACCGCTAATACTACAAATCCCATAATGCTGAGCGGTAATTAACGTTTTCTTTATGCACTTTTTCTTGCTACTCCAAGGCTTGAATGGTTGGTTCATTCATTATTGTTATTTTATTTTCAATTTTATTAGCCTGTGGAAAAAGTTTATTTTGATATTTACCTCAGAAGGCTGCAAATAGAGAAAAAACATACAATTTTTATTTAAATTTTATTTAATATGCCATTGATATGGTTTTTTATTTGAAATTCGATTTTGCATGTCTTCACTATTAAGTTACATAAGCGTTGCTTGTTTCATATTCAATGTCAAGCAAAACTTGTTTGGGTCCATATTAAAGGTTCATTTTTTCAACGTTGGCCCGTGACTTTGTTTAATTTTAAATTTTGGCCCACTGTGTATTTGAATTTGACACCCCTGCTTTAGAGTGTAAAAGAGATGTACCGTAATTTCCGGACTATTCAGCGCATCTGAATATAAGCCGCACCCACTGAATTTTTAAAAAATATGTATTTTGTACATAAATAAGCCGCACATGTCTATGAGCCGCAGGTGCCTACCGGTACATTGAAACAAATGAACTTTACACAGGCTTTAACGAAACACGGCTTGGAACAAAAATAAATAGGCCTTTAAACGCCTTCAACTTGAAAGCTGCATCATATGCCTTTCTCCGTGTCTTTGCCATGATGAGGGTGACAACATGACCGTAATCAGAATCGTGACCATTCATAATGTCCGCTGTTTAAAATGTCCGCTGTTCATAATGTCCGCTGCTGAAGACATTCCAAGAACTAATAATGCAATTGAAGGTTGGCATAATGTTTTTAGAGGTTCATTTGGTACACTGAATGAAACACCGAGAAATTTCGTAAAAAAGTTAATTACCGTAATGAATGGGAAGTTTGAGCGCGCTCGATTTACGTCACATTATGTGACGGTGCTCAGTTTTTTGGCGACATGAAGCTTGTGAAAGCGGGAAAAATCCATAAATTAGCCGCGTCATTTTATAAACCGCGAGGTTCAAAGTGTGGGAAAAAAGTAGCGGCTTATAGTCCAGAAATTACGGTATACTAATGTATTGGAAATGATAGTCAACAGACTAAAATCAACAGAATGCTACAAGTTACTCTGAGAGCCTACGTACCAGAACCATGGTTGAATGTTGAACAATGTCACAAGTTACCACGTGACCACTCAGGTCATGGGTCATCTCATCACTGCGCATGCATAATCAAACTGTATAAAAGCAGACCGATCAGTGGGACAATTTGCACTCTGCTGTGGAGTCCTTGTACTCTGCATGCTGTGTGCCTCTTTGGCAAAAGACGATTAAAGACTCTTTAACTAGTTTATTGCTGAATTTCCACCCCACTAAGAAAATCACTTTCTTTCATTTGTAACAATAATTTGGTACCTAGTCATACAGAAATTACATAGAGTAGGATACAGAGATTGACATTTCTGCATGCTCAGGATTAACCATGCAATAAGTAAGCAAAACTCAGGTCTGACAACTGCATTGACCTCAGACTCTCTTAACACACGATACTCTTTACACCAAGTTAATTTCTATTCAACTACAGCAATTAGCGCTCTGGATACAATTAACCAACTGATCCAGCAAAAGCAGGGATGTATCTCACCCCTGCAGCCCTGCTGCACTCCCAATCAGCTCCAATACAACAGTCTTTAACAAAGACAGCCTATTAGCTCGCCATTATGCAGTCAGCTAATTGACTCCCTTATTAAATCAAGTGCAGCACAGCCAGCCATTCCTATTGCTAATAAAAAGGTTTATGAGTGCAGACAGATCCATGTGAAGTGTTACAAGTGCATGTTGTACCTAGTAATCTGGACAGAATTGAACACTAGGGGGTGACTGTGAGGAGAAAGGGCAGGGATGCCTTGTTTAAGAGAGAAAACATCTGCTATCACCTTTAAAGTGGCTGTCGTATCCAAATGAGTCTAGTGAAAATGCAGCCAAATGCAAAGAGGGAGTTAAAGAAATAAGAGAAGTGCTGATATTAATATTGCTGTAGCCTAACCACTGTTTTGTGTCTTGGTTTAGTTTTTAATTTTCTCACTAACCAACGTAAGAAACCGCTGTGACCTGGGTGTGAGGTTTGTGCAGAATACAGTGTAGCCTAAGCCTGGCTCTCTGTCAATCAGGCCCAATGACCGAGAAGAGCAGGCAGGGATTCCAACTGGGGCATCTGCGCTTCTTGTATCTTTAAGTGTCAGCTCAGAGGGCATTTGCTCAGCAAGATTTAAGAGGATATTTTAAAAGGGCCAACACCGTGTGCACGCACTGGCGAGCACGAGCCAAAGAGAAAGCAAGAGGCCAGCCATCCACCGAGGGACACCAATCACAATTAGTAGCAGACTCCCCAATTTTACATGCCAACAGCGCCATTGCGGATCCTTTCCTGTTCAAACATAGGTCACCACTCTATATGGACATCTCTTTTGTGTTAAATAAAACATTAGTAGACTTGAATCTGTCAAGGTAGCGGTATGCTAACCTGCATACTGTAGCGATCACATACCGTCAGTTCTGTCTTTTCACAAAAATATTTGTTTAATTGCTCATTTCCTCACTGAGGGGAGTACCTTACTGGAATTTCTGCTCATGCCTTTTAGAAAAGGTTTTGCAAACATTAAAAGGATAATATTACAACGTAGACAAAGAAGCAACACTATAGTACAAGTATCAGGGTAAGAATAAAAAAAGATGTTTAAAAAAAAAAAAAAGGTTCACCGTATAGCCAGATTATCTTAAACCACCTGTTAGGTGGATAGCTAGAGGTCAAACTAAGTGACTACACCAGCAGTGTATGCAACAGTCCCTCATTGTACAGGAAAACTGAGTACAGTTACAAATACGGTAGGTCAAAGTTGAACCAGGAAATCTGGCCTATGAACTGTGGTGGATGTTGTATTTTTTGAAAGCAACACAGGTGGCCTCCAAAAAGTGACAATTTTGCAGATTCTGTATGATTCACTTACCCCAAAGAAATTAAATGTTTTTCATATATAACAGTTAAAATGTTCTCTGTACTTAACATGAGTCACAAAAAAAAAGAAAAAATTGCGAACCTCATTCGTTGAGGGCGTTTGTTTTTTTTGTTTTTGTTTTTTTTTTTTAACTGTGGTTGTTCCGAGTAATGACGCGCTGCTTTCTGAATCAGAGACAGCACAGCAGGTCAAACACCAGGCAGTGAAGTGAAGCTGAACTGTGCAAAACAAGCAAGCCGGATGATGCCATTCATTAATGGGAACATCGGTGCAAACTGAAGAGCGGAGCTGAGAGGAGGTCCCTTAGGATGCGAAAGAGAGAGAGAGAGCCAGACAGAGACAGAGAGCGAGGGGAGGCAAGAGGAGGAGGGGAATTCAGCAAGGGGCTTACTGCCAGACCTTTACAACTCCTTCATTATTGAAGCAGTGCAAAGGGAGAGCAGGGCCAATGCCTGCACAAAAAGACACACGCACACACATGCACACGCCGACCTGCAGCCTTCAGGATATGATGAAGTAAGGATTTTTTTCCCCCCCCCAAGCTCTAATTTCCACCTCCAGCTCAGTGCCAGGCAGATGTCTGTGGAGTGAATCTCCACTCGACTGGTGGAAGACAGGGACATAGGCTTCCTCCCACCGAACAAGACAACGGAATGAACAGGATCACCTCTAACCCATTTACATGAGCAGAATTTTATGAGAAATATACACAGCGCAGGTGTTAGCCACGTTTTGCTTTCGGGTAAGTCAACACAGTATACATTGTTTGAAATGGTCAACAATGTAACAAGTAGATAAATACATCAGAAAATTCATCATACAAAGATTTAAAAACTGTATCCGAACACCATGCCTGAGCTGATGTGTTGCACTTATGTATGCCAAATAAATGTGGTGCAATTCTGAAGCAAAAATCTTTCTTGAGGCAACAGAAAACAATATTCACCATTTGCCTTATTATTCTTAATTTCTAAAACTTTTTTTCTTTTTTAAAAAAAAGGGCCAAAATAGGCCATTCTGGCCAAGAGTTATGATGAATTATGAGTTTGATTATTTGGTGGACATAAGCAAATGACATAAGCAAATAAGCAGATGTTGCTGTCAGAGATGGACTGGATCGTTTCAGTATCCTTCAGGTGCTGCATTTCATCCAACTGCGGCCGTCAATATGCATAAATCGACTCATCTCTGCACAGTCAATCATCGTGACAATCAGTGACTGCCAGGCTGTCAAGACAGAGCAGAGTAACGAAAAAATATCTTGTTGAAAAAAAAAAAATCATGATGTTCATGAAAGCAACTGTAATTTAAAAACATGACTGCAAAAATAAATAAATAAAAACTTGCCAACTTGTTGTCAAGAAGAGGGAGCGATCAGAGGCTGCATTAAACCCTAAATATACATGGCAATCAAGGTGCAAAATTTACTTTTTTTGTCCACTGGCCAAATGGCTAGTCAATGTTCAAATGCAACAAGCCACTCAATAAACTAGGCTGGTGAGTGACGCAAATCTACTAGCCATATGCATATAATTGTGTGCCCTGATGGCATTGTAGAAACGTTTACTTCTTTTTTTTTTTTTTAACTGACCATTTTTTATCATTACGTAATCTAAGTTCTCCATGAAATAACCAGCACCACAGTCTCAGGACAAGGAAGCGAGAACTTGTTTTTGGAGGAGGGTAACATTTTCTTTTATTTAAAAAAACTACAACAAAAGTTAAAACACCATTTGTTTTAAGTTATATTTAAGCATGCTTTACAATTGCACTAAATATAACACAATAAATACTTTCCCTTCAGCAAAAACGATACACGTAAATTGTGTAATTTTTCAAAAATCGGACCCAAAAATACTATTTTCAGTTGTATAAGTGTAAGTTTCACTGGTATTAAAAACACATTTTGATTGACAATTCTTCCACATTTATTTTCAGATACTAAAAAGATAATGCACTCAAAATTATGTCAAACAATAGTACCCAATAGGCCGTTATACACAGGGCAAGTTGGGTGTATTTGGTTTGGATCGTTTTTTGTTTTACCTCTCTATTCTAGAATGTTGTTGAAGTCAAAGTTGTCCAAGAAAAATGGTTTAAAAAAGGATTAAAACCATTTTTATTATTTAATTAAAGTAAAATGGCTAAATAAAATTGCTTGTACAAACAATCATTGAAATATTTGCTTTTTATGAATCATTTCCCACTGAAAAGCGAATGCCCTTTGAACTGCAGACATGTGCGCACGATAAGAAGCTGCATGACGGTAGCAGGGACAACACTGGTTTTGGTAGGTGGTGGTGTGTGGCAACACTAATGATGGGTATAAGCGTCTAGCCACAGTTTGTCCACTAAGCCAAGGAGACCTGCACATAACAGGAATACCGAGATGGGCTACACACTCAAAATGACTGTTTTTATCTTGGCAGAGTAACTTACAGGAAACACCTTTTTTTGCAAAGTGCTATAAAGCAAAGTAGAAGAAAAACATTTCTCAAACTTTTAAAAAGACATGGGTAAACTGAAACTTATTTTATTCGATCAACTGTCTATAACTAGCAGGTTTTTCTGACTAGGGTTTTCACCTCTACACTGTACTGTAGCTTGACTCACTACACATTGAGTGATGGTAGATTATGACATACCAGTTTCAACAGCGAACTTTCTTCCTCTAAAAGTAAAACAGGGAATTGAGTCAGTCAATTGTCAATATGGTAAAATGCAATCATAACGCTCAATGAACAAAGACTGGAATGGCAACAAAGACTGGAATGGCAACTAGAAAATTACTTTCTACTGACAAACCTGTTTGCTAAAATTACAAATCAGTAACTAGTAAGCCAACTGTCGTCTCTGTGGACAATGTGACCGACATTAAGTTCTCTCAAAGACAAAGTGTGTTAAAGAAAACCACGTGTCAAGTGGAACAGTAGGAGAAACTTATTACAGCCACACTACCTTTAACTAGCTTTACTCTAGCTAGCTTTATTCAAGCTTTAGCCTACTTTATATTAAGATTTTAAAAATCCTTCCCTCCTACCACAAGAAGACAACCACTGTGTCAGTTATAAACACAAGGGCAAAGGGGTCATTACCCCTTCATGCCTTTTCTAATGTCCTCTCTTGCACTGAGGCTAATTTACAAGTGATTTTTATGCTCTCTTCCTCAAGAGAGCCTTTTTATACCCAGAGGCTCTGTGGTAGTCTAACCACCCAAGCTTTCCCTTCTACACTAGTCAAAGGTTAACATGAGTTCAAGGAAGTTTGCCTCATGTCACACACGAAATAAAAAAATAAAAATAAAAAACACTCCACATTTGACCAATGAGCAAAGACTCACCCACCATCACCCCAGAAAAAATATTCAAAGCCATTTAATCCCAGGAGGCAAAGGCAAGAAAGAGAGAAGGAAGGACAGAAACGCAGAATAATAAAGCATACTTTAAATTCAGACCTACTGACAGTTTGGGCTGGCAGCGTTCCCACATGCTACTGACACACTCAATCCAAGTACAATTCCCTCCTCCCTCGACCAGCTCCTCCCCCTCCACTGGGGCCCTCCCCTTCCGTCTACAGCTAAATCTGCCTGACTTCCTGTTTACCTCTGACCCCCTAGTTATCCCCGCCCTTATCTGGCAGGCCTCCACACAGACGGGCTGATGAGGCCGGATGCAAACACTTGACATAGCGGGCAAGCCAGAGAAGGGGGGGGGGGGGGGGGG
>CALSBV010012174.1:7269411-7289732 GCA_943590825.1 Bovichtus diacanthus | reverse complement strand
CACACATGCAAACGCACCTCAACCCCCCACCCCCACAACCAATGAAGCTGCCTGCCCTGCTACTGCAGAATGTGTGGGAGGTGCAGACAGCTGATAGAATTTCAACAGCTAGGGACAGAGGCAGATGAGGTTCTTTGAGCGTGTGAGTGAACGTGCGTGTGTGTGTGTGTGTGTGTGTGTGTGTGTGTGCAAGTTGTGCAACCACAGAACAGCGGAAGATGACAGAAGCTTACCCAGGTCAGTCATTATATGCTGACTCGCTATGCACACAGGCAGGCACACAGAAGCACAGACAAGCACAGCCATTTCTTCAGTAGCTTAACTTGTAGAGACACTTATTGTTTCATTTCAACATATATTTCAATGACAGTCAGGCTGAAAAGTGGTTAAACACGAAAAAGGATACAATTCCACTACACCATTCTCTTACCTAAGTGTTGCTCACAGTTTTTTCTATCCATAACTATGACAGCCTCAACTACTGCATGAGTGACTTGCCAAATAAATCACTGAAAATCACTTACTTCGAAAGCAAGTAATGAGTACATAAACAACACTGCAATGGTGGACCTCATTCCATTTGCAATGGCAAAAAAAAGTGGCTAAACTTCTCAATACACACCTTTTAATGTTGTTAAAAGGTGATTTTGCCTGTGTGTAATGTCACACCTGACATTAGTTAATTTAATTTGCAGCACTAAGTTTTGTTTCCAGCAGTCCATTCAGAATGGGGTAAAGTAGTTCAAATGACTAAAAACATGAAGCCTAAACTAAAGTTAAAATCATAAACCAAACCGACAAGAGGTAGGAAATGGTAAAGTAATATCACTGCTAACAGCTTCCATCACTCCCCCCACCAACCAGCATCAACAGGTTCCAATAAAAACATATTCACAGGCATGAGGCCATTCCTGTCAATTTGGTTTCCGCCTGCAACTTCAGTTTCACTTCAGTGCTTTGTTTACTATCATGTTTATCAGGGAATCATGTGACAGTGCTTAAATGAGACATTCCAGCTTGTTCATTTTTTTCAAGCTTCTTTGGATTCCTATGTCTTAATAGGCATCACACTGATGATTTGTCTCACACTCTGTCAACAGGCAAAATAGGAGGCCTATGAAATCACTGTCTGGGAAGAGACACAATACTGAAGGAGTCAAAGAAACAAAATGATTGCAATTTAAGTACAATAAAAAATGTTCCCGGTCATACTCAGCTTTTTTGACATCCTCCTGGATCCATCTTTTTCATATACGATCACATCGTCCTTTCTGTCACATGGATTGTCTATGTAGTATTTTTACTATGTTGTTTATTCTGTACACACGTCATCTACTGCACGTCTGTCTGTCTGTCTTGGGAGAGGGATCCCTCCTCAGTTGCTCTCCCTGAGGGTTCCTCCATTTTTCCCCCTTTAATTGTGGGGTTTATTTTAGGGAGTTTTTCCTTGTGTGGTGCGAGGGGTCTAAAGGACAGAGGGTGTTGTATCCTGTATAGTCTGTAAAGCCCACCGAGACAAATGTGTAATTTGCGATATTGAGCTATATAAATACATTTGATTTGATACTCAAGGGATAATTACACCATCTCTGATCTCATTAAATGGGTTTGAAAGGTACTTCTATGTACATGGGTTTCTGGGGATAATCATTTAAGATGTGCACTAATCCTTTGGAATGACAATAATGAGTTTGTGACAAACACAAGACAATGTATGAAGTGTGCTTGTGTCCTTTAATGAAAAAAAAAAAAAAAAAAAAAAAAAAAAAAAGACATGGTGAAAATGTAAGTAATTTGTCATTTGAAATGATTATTAAAACAGAGGGGCGAAATTCAAACCAAGTCTGAGAGAGAGCAAAACCCAAGTTGAAAGCTGATGCAAAGTAAGCAGTCCATTCAAGCTGGTTGTACAACAGTAGACACTGGAGGTGAAGCTGCATGGACCATAAGAAAAAACTGAAGTGTAACGGCTTTGAAAAATGATAAACGTTAATATCATCTTTCCCGTGTGGTAAACCTGCCATGCAAGCCACTACTAACCTTACAACACCCCCCCAATCCGGCCCTAAAACCAGTCACCTAAGCCTCGCCTTCCAGCTGTTTGCTTCATAATCATGACGTTGTAAGCACCATCCAGGCACGTGCAACTCGTGTCTAATATCAACAAGAACTGTGTACATAACTGTCCCGAGGTCGCCATTGAGTGCTGAAACTACAAATGGCCACTTATGCGTAACTTAGTCACACAGAATGAAACCAACAAGTTGTAAACAACAGTTCAATTAAATTCACTTAAGATTGACATGAGTCAAGTTAGCCATGTTGGGAACGAAGTGTCGCTGTGACCGAGGACGCATTTCATTTATTAGGCCTCCTCGAGACTTTCTAAATGTTCTAATTGGTACAACGGTACCACGGAACACTCGGACACACGTTCCCCACAGCGTTAATAAGTTTAACGAAAGAGTCTGGCTTCCATTGGACGGACACCGGGCTCACCTCTGAAGTCTCGGCGTCCTCTTCATCTTCTTCAGCCCAGCGATGGCTTTTAGCTTCTGCGTCTGATGAGCCAGCGAGGCGGCAATGTGTTGCGCTACTTTCAGCACAAGTGCTCGCTTCGCCAAGTCAATGCAAAATGAATGCGCGTGGGACTTCGGTTTTTAGAAATTGGTAGCCACGGGCTGTCGAGTTGGTCACACGTGCTCCTAGCAAACCTACACTTTGGAAAACCACAGGATTCAAAAAGGTGTCGTGACGCTTCCACACGGAGGAAGAGGAGGAGGTGGGGGAGGGAGGAGGAGGAGGAGGCCGAAGATGGATGGAGAGGTCGGCAGTGATGGTGTCCATGATAATACAACTAGTTTGTTATCCCCGACTGACTTTCGTTTTCATTTTATGATAAAACTGCCGACGTATCGGCACTGCCAACAGATACCGGGTCCACATAGACAGTATGTGGGGGGCTGTGGGCCGGCAGGTCGCTGTCAGTTCAGGACCACCATGATCAAGAAGAACCACGGAGGACTACTTTGGAGCCACGCGCAAATTTCATCCGCCCGGGCGAACTATGAGAAAGTACGATGACATTTGCCCTTCTACGTGAAAGCTCACGAGAAACTAATCGGACAAGTTAAGCAAGTCAACGGCGTTATTTCTACCGGGGAAGATCTACACTCAGCAAGGCGGTGTGTCATCAGACAGCTGAGGCGAGCCTCACTGACTGACTGTCAGCTCTTTGACAGCTCCTTTTGCCTTGAATGAAACAGAACCCCTCGAGTCCGAAACGTCTCTCAAAGATCACACGAAGAAGTGTTGTTTCTTACCTGAAACGAACCCCGAGGCGCAACTCCAGGCGTCAACGTAGAGAGTGTTATCGGCGAAGTTGTGACTGTGTTGTTAGTTGTAGCCTACTCCTGCTGGCGACCACGGCACATCGGCTCTCTACCGCTGCTGCTGACGTGACTGTGATAACTCTCATTTGCATATTAGTGACCTCTTCTCTGATTGGCCCACCGACAATTTGCCACAATTTCACCCATCTATTTTGATTTAAAAACCGGTCCTATAGTGCGAGTGGTTTTGGTACGGTGCGGCCCCCAACCAGCTTCTGAAGTTGGCTGATTTAATCATGGTTTCATGTGTAAAGTCCCTATGTTGACAGAGTGCATAAGATGGCCGCGTCCAAGCCAGAGCCAATCCGGAGAGGTTTTACTTTCGCACATGCAACGGAGTCTCTCCTCAATGCAAGCGTGACAGGGTTGGGTGAGCGGCTCTCCACTGCGGGTACATATCGACCTCTGGTGGCTGACTGGGAAACATACTTCCTTAAAATTAAGTTATTTCAATTTGAACTATACTTACCTGTCGTCCTCGTTAGGGTTTTCATTTGGATTGTATACAATTCGTGTGATTTGGTTTGTAATCCCCAAGGGCACACAAGTTTAATAGAAAAATACTTACATGTCTTGACTTTTTTTTCGAGGGACCCGTCATTCTGCAAGGCCTCCTCGGTAGATCGATTCAATACTCCTGTAATTTAAAATAAATGTAAAAAAGAGCTAACATAATATTGTCTGCAGTAACACATTACACATTCATATTTGTACAGTTGTGTTTAGGTAATTGTGGAATATGGGTGAACATGATTGTATGTGACAGTAGTGACCTGAACTGTTTTGACTGAAACTTCATAGCTCATATATAGGCCCCTTGAAATAATCATTCCTTTTTGCCCCCTCCCCAGCAAAGATCGGAGTCAATTGTAAATGAGCAGCAGCATCAACACTTAGACAAACAATCATGTGGGGAATATTTTTTAAAATTAAAACATTTCTTTTTAAACTAAGCAATGTATTCCTGTATACAACCTATGCTCTGCATCACTTACACTAATAAGTAAAACATGTTTGGCAATCTCCCAAAGCGCGATAAGAAAACTTCCAATCATGAATTAGTTTTTGATCATTTTATTGATTTCAGAGAAAAGCATTTAAACCCCAAGTTATCTATGCAGTAATGTCTTTTACCAACTGGAGCAGAAATGGGTCCATATTGAACACATTAAAACTCACGTTTGAAGATGCCGACAGCCCAAATGTCAGTGTGTGAAGTACAGTGACATTTTGTTACATTCTTGCCTTTCACTGCAGCTATAAATAGATTTGTTTTTCAGATTTCAGCACCATATCTGCTATTCAGTTTAGTCATGTCGTTCTGGGGTTCCCACACATTTCAAAAATCCCGTTCTTTCCCCCCACACCTTTAGTTTGATAATAGTTGCATATTGAAAGGGGCTAGGCAATACTACCAAACATTAGGCCAGAGCCCATCTGCAGATGAAGTCATTACATAAAATGCGACATTTGTCTGACAACAGAAAAGGTGTATTCTTGCAAAACTCACATTTTGTGCAACTCAGAAACTACATACAGAAAAAATAAAATTCCAAATTTCCTTGTGGGGATCCTGCAGTAACTTCTTTTGACTTGATGAAAATATCTGTAAGGAAGCTTAAGTAACATTTGCAAAGAAAAACAAATAATTCACTTAGAAAATCAAAGCAGACAGTTCTCTAAAAGCCAAAGCTTAGCACAGCATCCATTATTTACACATCAAACCTTTAATAAACAACCAAAAAAGGTACATAAAACGTTCAAAATTATTTAAAAATCAGACAAAAATAAAATACACGAGTTTACTTATTTAGCATCTCATTTAAAACCATACTTGCCTGCTCTGCTTTATATATTTATATATTAGGAACTATGTAAGACAATAGTTTACACAGTGGGATTAAGAAGAGATCATTGTCCAATAAGAAACAAATATAAAACATATGTCAATCTAATTGGGTAATAGGAGGGGTGGCGATTAGGACATTTCATTCACACAGCTGTGACTGACAACATTCCAAGTCTGACAAATAAACAGTCCTGAGCCAATTTCAAGTGGTAGAGATCATGTAGTCCACTACACTTACCGTATGAATGCTTTACTCATACTTTTCAGCTCCTTTTTGGGACAGTATGTTGTATCACCTAGCCCAACATGTGCATGGATCTGAAAATCTAAATGAGAAAGCTCTTTGATTGCATCGCAGCCAAAATGATGTTTCCAAGACATCCATTTGCCATCGTCGATTTACATATAATACAAACTTTGTTTCCTTATTCTAAAGCCGTTTGAGGAGATGTCTACGAAGCCTTTAAAGCTGAGCAATATCGTGGAGATTTAACATGAAATTCTCCCAACTGTTTCAAGGATCCAGTTCACAATAAACAGCAGAGGCAAGGCGGTGGCGTGGCATCTAATGCATGTGCCTCCCTCTAGTGGCTGCTGCAGCAACAGTGCAGGTTCAGCTCTGGGGAGGACCGTCATCTTTGCTGAAGGGCTGCGTCGATCCAGGCTTCACCCAAGACAGCCCAGACACCTGCATTCCCTTGTGGTGATCCTCGGGCCGTCTCTAGAGCAACAAAGGCAAATGAGCAGTTAAGGAACAGCTTGACCAATCAAAAATGCTTATTGTTTACACTGTAGCTCAACCAAAACCTTTGGTTTTGAATTCTGGGAGAACTGCAGTAGACTACACTCTCCTGATCGTATATACATACAATCAAAACACTCTGAGATGGTTAACTTCTGTAGTTAAAACTTACTTTATATGTGAACATCCGCTCTTTTGCTTCCTCGTGAACAGCTGGGTTCCATGGAGAAAAACTATCAAATGGACAAGAGTGGCAACGCGAGTGTGAGACAACTGTTTTCCCCCTTCAGAGTTTCATCATATACAGAGGACTACAGGCTGTGTTTTCTGGTAGTGGTGAGGGTTGTGGAATGTTACAAATGGGGACAGTTTACCAACCTTATTGCGTAGGGATCATCTATCTTGGGCTGGTCAAAAAGATGACTGTTGCATAGTTTCACACTGTCCACAACTTTGCTTTTGAACAACTGCACATCCTTTTCATATCTGAAAGCAAAAAAAAAAAAAAAAAAACATTTATGCTTTATGACACATTAACAGCCAAACCATTCTGTTGATGTAACTGAGCAGTCATTGATGAAATGTGTTTCACCTGTGCTTTTCTTCCTATGACAAGTCAAAATGACATGCCATGAAAAAGGTCTTGAGTAAGCAGGAATACAAACCAAGTTCATAGATATGATCCAGGTTCTTATTAACGACTTGCTTCCTACACTTAAGTGTTGGCCATCTGTAACAATGCTTTCTACAGCAACTTAATCAGCACTTGATTGCACAATAGATTTGCAATTTTATACCATTAAGCCTAAAAAATATATAATATTCTTAATAAAGATTAAATATCTACTGGTCTGTAGAAATCAAACAGCATTCAATAGATGCTTGTTTCTTTAGGTTTGTAACATAAAAAAGAAATATAGAAATATTTTAAAACTTAAAAAGAAAAAATCTTATTCTTCAGAAACATTAAACAGCACTATAGAGCAAGAGTCGCTTTCATTATGGTTCATCTCTTACTTTAGGATAATAAAAAAACAATTGAAAGGCGGCTCAGACACTCACAGCACGGCAGCCTCTGGGTTGAGCGGTTCTGTGGTATTGATCTTGTAGAAAATCGTACGTGCGTACATCAAGACTTGCCAGATGTGGTTGTGATTCCGTCTACAAGAACACAACACAAGGAGTTGACAACATCATTAAACCTTTTTACCAGGAATAGGGGTGCATAAAAGTCCCCTTTTTGATGCGAGAAAAATAAGAGTGTAAAATATGCTTTATGTTCTTGACCACCGCTAAAAGTGAACACCCTACCATTATAGAATTGCAGTAACATTCATATCTGAGTGAATATTAGGTGGATATTCCAGGTTATTCTTACTCTGAGTTGAACACTATACTGAATTTGTTTTCACCATTTGGTTCTAAAAATATTTTCCTTTCAGAATCATTCGGTTCCATCCAAAAGATGACTTTGCAGACAATGTCTGGCTCTGGGGGTTGGTTTGTTGAGGGGTGGGGGGGTTTGCATTTAGTAGAACACAATTAATAATTTAGTTTTCACTTAAGAATCATGTTTGAAAAACAAATAGGAAGATAAATTGCATAAGCATAAAAGCAGAGAGCATACCTCCATTTGGTGAAAGCTCTTCTCACATCAAGCTCTCCAGACACAGGGTCAACAAGAGGATGGAAGACTGGGATGTCAAATACTAATTTCTGAAACAAAGCAAAAAGAAAGATGGTCAAGGATTTGCATCAACTTTTTTTTTTTTTTTTTTTACAAAATTGTATGACTATTGCAACACAAAGCGTTGCTTCCAAGATCATTAGTCAAGCGTCACTTGTTAGTTATAACTCTTATTTTCTCCATAAATAGTCAACATATCAACTTATCTTGGAGAAATATGTAGTTTAACAGTAAATACAACTGAGAATATTCCAGAAGATGTTTCAATATATGCATCTTTTTTCCTAAACCTTTGCAGACCTAGAAAAATCATCACCATATGCACAAATCCTATATGATTGGATGCACAAAATAACATTTTTTCCTGATAGAAAATACACTCCAGTGCAAGCGTTGATTTATTGTGTGTAAACAGTAAAACAAATAAAATAATAATAAGTAGTACACTATACTTACAGGACAATCTCCATCTGGATAGTTATCTGGAATATACACAGTGAATTTGAAGACTCCATCCTGGTACAAGCCATGTCTGATGAATATCACCCCAAACCACACTACACAGTGGGAGACATGGCATTTCAGAATCTTAACTTCCATCAACACAGGTATGAATCATGTAGAACAAACCAGTGTAAATGAAAACAGTTTAGTTTTATTTAGTCATACATTATTTATAAATTTTTTGCAATGTAAATATTGAGCATTCAAGAAGGAGTCCATGAGTAGCCACATTGTATTAGCGTATATATGAAACAGGCATGAAATTCAAATCTTACTTAGTGCTGATTTGTAGGATGGCTGGACATAAATTCCAGGGAGTTTCTGCTTAATCACTAGTGTGCTGCAGGTCACATGGCGAGAAGTCCGATCGATGCAAGAGGGAGAGAAACGTGCAAGGAACTTCATTTATTCTTGGGTACCAAACTAAAGGGATACTTAACCCAATTGAATACAGACTATGCCTCAGTGTTTAAAAAAAAAAAAAAAAAAAAAACTTTTAAAAAGTGCTACCAGCATATTCTAAACAGGAAATCCAAATAGAAACATAAAACAAACACACTGAACTTTTAATTCTGAAAAGTGGTACAATACTTACAACTCAGCCAGCAGAGAGTACTCCAAGTAAAAGGGGCCATAGGAGGCGTGTGTGCCATTGGCTGACTGGGCTGGGGTGCCCGTTGACACAGGCTTGGTAATTGGGGCTGCATTCTTAGGAATGGGTGGAAGCTGCTTTTTGCCAAAGGGCAGCCGGGCTGGGCTAGCTCTCTGCTCCCCGTGCCCACTCTGGTCCTCGCCGTCAGATCTCTGCTGTTTTGTATGAGAAATATAAAAAGGAATCTCAACACATCCGCTGTGAATGTTTTTTTTTTTTGTTTTTTTAAATCTAGCAATGTGAAAAGCAAGCAAAAGGAAAGTCTTGAGAGCTCGATTAGGGAAGGCTACCGTTTATGAGCCATTATGCGCACTCAAGAATAGACCAATGGCCCAGGGTAGTGACCATGTACTGTGACCAACCTCTTAGGTTACACTGCCCATCTGGTTTGCAGCTTATCAGGACGCAGTGTCTAGACAAGAGCAAGCACTTTCAAGTACACAGCTATCATTGTATCTTACTGATGCTGTTCAGATTGATAAGAGTAGTTACAGTACGCAATGTACATGTCAAGCTTACAGCAGCACGACGCCAGAAATCCACAACAGCGCTGCTGATGACTTCTACAAGTATGTCAGGAATGTTTCCAGTGAATAGTGTGCTAATGCAACAGATTTAGCCTGCACAATCAATGAAGTACGACTTGACTACATAATGTTTGAAATGTTCCTCTGACTAGGCAGAAAAAAATAAACCCACACCCATTCTCAAGGTACATTGTTTGCCTCCTCCCTCCCTCCCCAGGGTTGCACCAGCATGCTAAAATGTACCTCCCCTCCCCTCCCTTTGTTTGTGGAAATTCAGTCAGTCTCTAGCCAACTGTACTGAACCACGGACACAAGTAATGCATACTGGTATTCTACACAGAGGGTGGTTCTAGTCATTAAAATGTACAGTTTTAATTGCATACGACAAGTGATATGAAGAAAGTAGACAATTTCCAAAGGGAATTTATTTTCCAAAAACAAGCAGGATGAGAATGAGTCCTAAATGAGTAGGAGACCACGCCCTCTACTGAAGTATTTAAAAAAAATCCAGTTTACTGAGATACCTAGGAAAATGAATACAAGTGGAAACACGTGAAGGAATGAAAACCTTTAACACATAAAAAAGGTTGGAGGTGCTCAAAACAAAAAACACTTAACAAAACAAAGTATTAAACATAAAAATATGAAATTATTGCCATCCTAAACTTAAAGAAAGTTGTGACTGCTGAGCATATCATCGTCATATGTATAGAGTGTTGGTGAACCTGATAGGCTGATTCATTGGGAGAGAAAGTCACAACTCTGGCATGAAATCAATCATTTTAAATCTGCCCTGGTTTTTCAACAAGCATCACATATAATGGCATAAGACCTTTAAAGAATCCACTAAAAAAAGTCAGTGGACAACTGATCAACACATATTTATCAATTTTAAATAACTTGAGTTTTATTTGGACAGTGAAAGTATGATGCATACCATTATAACCATCATGGCCTTAAAAATTGAAATAAGTTGAATGTGTGGCCTGTCATATACACATTATATACACATCATAGTTCAATGTGTTTAACTTTACCTTACGACTTGTATTGGCAGACATGCTCCAGAAGGGGTTTAGGTTCATTACTCATTCAGAGGTTCAGATTGGCGTCCCTCTTTCTATGTAGGTCCCACGACAAGTGCTGTCCGGGCCATCCGCTGCTGTGATGAAAAAAAAAAAAGATATGACACAAGTGAAACACATGAAACTGTTGCTGCAGTTTGGATAGGATGGGATGACTTAAAAGTCAAATACACAGAAAACAACTTGTAATTAAACACACATGACTTCCACAAAACAAATTTCCGACAATTGTTCACCAAACAATTCTTTATTTTGGAACAACAGGGTTAATATCATAAACAGAAAATCGATTATTTTAACTGATTCGTATGACACAGGCTTAATATTTGTCTGCAATTTACTGAGTTCAAATGGAGCCTTGTTATCCTTTGAAGATTTTACATTTCTTTCCTAACCATTTTGTTTTGGGCTGACATCGACTTTCATTAAAAATTGATAACATTCCCTCACTCACTTACATTGATAGAATTTCTTTTATGGACAACTTCGGTGCTAAAATTTCAGATACTGTTAACCTTGTGATTAGTTTGGGTAAAGATATTCACATGTAAATGGCAAGGCAGCATTCCCACTTTCACTGTATTCATGCATAATTTTGCCAACTGCTGTAATTAAATCTACGTAAAAAAATGAATAGTAAGGCTAAAATACAGTTTACATCTATATCCCAGTTCTTGCTCTTTTATTATCTTACCCTGCTCGTTTGTACTCCTCGTCTGTTTACCTGACTGTTTCTATTTTAGTTGCAGTTAGTTTAAAATAAATGTTTTTCTCTCTTGATGGACAGCATAATGGTACTTATTTTGTTTACTTCACCGTTTGTGTGCGATTGTTTTACAGCATAACTTCTACCCTTGCTGATTGAACTCTATCCTTCATGTTAGCATTCCAATTCCCTGTCTTGTTTTGTATATTTCCCTCGTGCCATGTCATCTTGCTAACAATATATCGATGCTACTTGACAGTTAACATTACAATGTCCTAACGTTAAGTGCTGACAGAGTACAAAGTGCGAAATGTTAACAACGATCTTAAATGAGGGATTGTTTGGGATAGCTTAGCTTCATGCTAGCCTGGCTGCTTTATGAAGTATGCTAGCAGTTGTATTGTTGTCGACGTTCAAAAAGTATGCTGTGTAACTAATACACGCTGTCATAGTCTGGCAACACTATATTTGAATACGTTTTAATGTCAATAAAACACGGCTATCTATTAATAGCTTGCCATTTCTGACAGGATATCGAGTTATCGTGTCATTCGCCACAACAGTGCTAACGTTACCTTAGCAAACGTCATGGACCTACGTTAGGAAATTAAAACTAACTAACTAAACAGCTAGCTGACAGCTGGGAATCTAACTAAGTACTCTTTGAAAGTGTGAGACTGATTCATTTAAATGTCCACTCACTGACACTCTCTCACCTGCTTTCCTTAACCCACTTCAGGTTATATATAGCATTAGCTTACAATGTTACCTTTAGCGTTGCCACCAACTTGACTATTCCTTTAAATGGAGTCCTTGCAAGTAAGAAAGCTTAGTGATGTAACTCACCGTGTATGCTAGAAAACTGTAAACGTCCCTTTAACAGAGATGTTAACGTCTGTCCTGGTATAATTTTCGCCGAAACTCCTCAGCTGCTCGCCATTCCTTTGGCTAACAAGCTAACTTTGGCTAGCTAAGTAATTTGACAGACACAGAAACCGGAGTTCAATCTAACGTAATGAAGGGCGTTTCGTTGCATGACTACGGATTCTCATTGGTCTACAGGATGAACGTCCTCGGATTTGATTTGCTGACGCTTCCATCACGTAAAAAGGGGAGAGCGTGCTTAACTGACAAAAAACATTGCTGTCAATCAAAAGGTAAGTAGAGTTGGTCTGTGTTTCTTTTGTGAAAGAAAGAACGAAAGAAAGAAAGAAAGAAAAAAAAAACAATATATGTTTTTTTTAATAGGTTACCAAATCAATTGTCCCAAAAAATTGTACATACCCATTTGTTTATAAAAAAAAAAAATCTTCCTAGCTCCCCGTTTCTTTGGGATCAAAACATTTACTCAATCTTAAATTTCAAACTATGAAATGTTCATTTTCAAGGAGTTTTGTTTATGTCGAAAATATATTCGTAAAGCATTTGTCTTCCAGATCATATGCTTTCCTAATGTTTAAAAAAAAACTTTGTTGCAGAGAAGACTGAAAATTAAGTCTATCTGGTGGTCAATGTCTTTTTTTGTGCCTTTTCATCCATTATCTGTTCAGTTTTCGCAGAGGTAAATCCCCCAAAAGAAGGGTACTCGATAAACATGAAAATAATATGCACTTTTCTGTTGCCTTAATTTGAATGTTTCAGTGTACTGCACAGCAAAAGTCCCTTGAGGGTAGACGCATCCAGGCCATCTGTGTCACACATTTCTTTAGTTTTGACCACGCTTCACTGGCAGTTCATTCTAGTGATTGATTGATTTCCTAACAATTACCCCTAATTATTTTTCTGGGTGAGAAAAAAAAACTAATTTAATGCATGGGTGATTGCATTAATTGGGAGAAATGACATTGTCCAAGTTTCAGAGTAAATACAAATTATTGACTCCATTATTGTTATCTGATTGTATATTGTCCCAAGTACACTTCACTGTCAAAGGTAATTAGTGTCCTGCTTCTTTATTGGGGCACCTAACAACACAAGGTCACCATCACTCTTTTGACATGTACAAATCAACGACCACCTCAAAACAAATAAGTTTATGCCGGCTTTGCCTTCATCGACATTGAGATAAACTGTCTGACACAAACAAGGGTGCACATATCCACACCATTGCTTTTGTAATGAGTTTTTTGTCTTTGCCATTGATTCTCTGTCTAATCAACTATTGTGACCTTGTTTGGTCAAACAAATATACTAATGAATGTAATTAAAGTGGGGAGATTGCATTAACTAATTGAATATGTGACCCGTTGGAGTTGTTTTTTCTTTTATACTGGACATTATACTGCAACTGGTAGTGGAGGAGGTCAAATATCATACCCTTTCTGTGAATTAAGTTCTATTAAAATTAAAATATATATATATGAGTAGATTAAAAAAAAAAGAAAACAAACTGTACTGACAATGGCTAAGGTGCAACTGGGAGCTACAATACAGCAAATCTAGTGCACACATTTGAATAGTAAGTATCATATCAGCATCAGATCCCTTTTTATATTTGCGATGTAGATCAGTGATGTAATGGGATATTTTATTGTCTGATTTTTCCTGTCTGAAAGATTTATACATTGTGGTTTAAGCAGCATTTTCCAGCTACACGCCTTCAGCTGGAATTCAAATTTAACATGAAATATGTTCCCCTCTATCATTCCATTTCTTCAGAGAATTTTAGGCCCACTGATTCAGGTCTACAATTTGGTTTAAATGACAGTTAAAAATTACAATTGGCTGTCCCTGGTGAAACCTGTCTTGACAGCGCGGACATAAAAAAGTGGGGAAAAAATGACTCCATGTCCAGATAATATGTAATAACAATGTTAGTTTGAATAAAGAAAGCCACATCTAGATTCAAATGTGATATTGATTTTAGAAATATGAACAACTGGGGAGTAAAGGATACAAAAGAAAAACATCAACCAAATCCTTCATATAGCAATAGTCTTGCCTTATCCCTGAGGCTATGGCCTGGCTAAAACCTCAATGCAGCAATTATTTGCTGTAATGACTGCAGTTCAAATAAGCCTGGAGATTTTATTAAACCAAATGAGAGAATCATCTGTGTATTATCACCTTGTGATTGACAGTGACAAGTGTTGGCCAGGCTCGGATGTGAGCATGATGAAGAAGCTCTTGGCAAAGCTCTCGATAATGTTACCCCTGATAAAGTTTCCTGGAATACCTCAGCCAACAAATGGAGAGGGGAAAGCTCCACGCATATTAATTCCAATTGTCAGATCCCTCCAGTGGGGGAGAGGGGTAATCTGGCAGGCTGCCCCTCCATTCACTGAGTGGCATTTTACACAACTAATGAAAAAGAAATCCATTGTGCTGATCATATGCATAGATTTAACTCTATAATAACGATGAAATAGAAATATTCATAATAAAAGTAAAGGTCACTCGCTGCTGCAGCTAAGCTTCCTAAGCTGCAATCTTTGCAATAGCAGTTGTCAGGTTACCGCGATAAAATAGGAAAAAGGAAGAGACGTGAAGTTTTAACCCCGCGGAGGCCAAGAGGTGAGACAATGCAACCAATGTACTACTACATACTGTAGCTCATTGATCATTTGTTTATCTTTCTCCAACACCAAACAGTGCAGATGTCAGTTCAAAGTTGGATCCAACAGGTCAGTCTCCTCCAGTGTCCAATGGAGAGGTTAAAGGTCAGTCACGTAGTTGTGATTTACATAGTCCTCTCTCCGAAGTGCAGTACCAAAGCTAGTGTCTACATTCTTCGGGGATTTGTCTAGTCTAGTTAATAAAATACATGGAAATATGAACAGCCGCCTCTCCTCTCTCCAGCACTCCCATCCTGCCTATCTCTGTATGTAGGTCACCTGGGCTTCTTCAGGCATATGAGCAGCAGAGTACAGGGGCTGGAGAGAGTCATATCTCACCTCTGAACGACATTCACAGCATTATTATTGGCCGCTGCGACTTCCACACTGAGCCCCGTCTTCATATGCATCATACATTGGCATTTATTAGTGCCATGCACTAAGTACAGGCCATGTTATTGAATTTGAATATCAGCTCCTAGCCACATTCGCAGGCCATGGAAATATATTATATTAAGATGAAGCAATCTCATTTAATAACACCCAAACTAATAAAAGGAGAGCAGATTGGAAATTAAATTTGTGAATATTGCTTGGCAGCAGGAGTGATCCAAAAAAGCCCAGCTTGTTCTGTTATATGCAGATATTTCTCTTGCTGTAAGCCCAGGTGTCGGAGATATTTCGCCTGTCTCCCCATGAGTGTAATGCTGAGGTCCCCTCGAGTTTGTCATCTTTGAAAAGTAGAAAAGCCTTGCTTTGGGCTAGTTCAGTTGAAGTATTTTGACAAAATAAAACAGCAATATTGTGAGTTATCATTCTTCATATGGTGACAAATCATAAGCATAATAGGCCAAATGCAGGATGGGGCTGCAATAATTAACAGTGCAACATTTTGTTGCCCTTATTCTAATGTGTCTTTGTGTTCTCAGCCTTTGTTAAGCATTCATCATAATGGTGTTCAGTTTTTGGTAAGCATCATTTTCCCCCTTGTTAAACTGAAGGTGTACACTCAAAACAAAGTCATTTTAAACCGGTGACAAAAGATATATTTTTTTTAAAAGTGCCTGGCCAGCTATTTGAAAAGCTCATTTTCCCCTTTTTTTCAAAACATCTTGAAACGCCAGCTTTCTGCGGTGGCATTCATCCAACAGCAGTTATATCAGTCTGTGCCAGAGCTCAAATTATGGAACGCCACTTCTTCACCTTCCTGACTCCACTTCACACAAACCCGTAATTTTCCCCCTTGTGTCGTTGATGGACAACATTTTGTTGGTCAGTGTTTCACTGTTGTGTACATGTGTGTGTGTGTGTACAGCAGCCTTTTTGCCAAGACATCCAACGGGCCCGCTCCATCTGTGTGTAAATGTTGACTCCCGGTGGAGCTGTGACTGTCACTTATTGCCCGGCCAGTGTAGTGCCAGGCATTGATCGCTACATATATCTTGTTCTGTACTTCCCAAACCTTCATCAACAGATGCGGCTGCAGAATTGATTAGCAGCAAGTCAATGACCAAATCTCTTTGGATACATTTTTATTTATGTGTGTGTTTATGTGGATAGCTTAGAGGGCCATTAGCGGGATTACCTTTGAGGCTTGGCTGAACAACAGATGTTCAAGGACGACTCAATCAATTTGACTTACAAGAGGCTGCAGTTGCCGGAAACAAGTGATAAGTCTGTGAGGGGGGTGGGGGGTAATACACAGGTACAGCAGACGAACAGCAGAATTAGACTTACAGTAGGTCCATTATTTAGAGTGAGATCACTGACAGGTTCCCTCAGAACACACAGTTACTGAATTGAAATCCTCTACAAAATGTTTAGAATATTTGGTGGTGCAGCTTTAAGCCACCCTTGTGCTTGGGGTCTATGCTAAAAGTCCTCAATAATTTAGCTGAGCCATACAAAAACAAAGTTAGTTTGGCCAATTACTATAATAAATACATGTAGCACAAAACACGCTTATTAAATGGATTTCAGTCCAAGCAAAACTGCATGGGTATAAGTAAAACATTATTTTTATATAAGCAGCGCCAGCCTCCAGAAAGGCCTGTTTTCATTTGTGCAGAGTAGTGCATTCAATTATACAAGCAAGCTATATTGAATTCAAATTAATGTTTGATATGGATATTTTTTATTGTATTTAAATAATCTTGATTCAGCACAAAATGTATTATTTCTCAGAGACTATCATGTTCTTTCATTCTTTTCAATTTCCCCCTTTCCTCTCATGAATCAAATAGTGAATAAATGTGTTGCAGAGACTCGCGATCTGCCTTTCAAGTCAATGCTTATGCTTCCTTATCTGCAAACTTATTAAAATTAAGTCAGAACACAAAATGGTATTTAAAAAGTTTAAGTGAAACAATTTGCATTGGGAGTGTGTGGAAATGCTAATGCATTCTTTCACTAAGCCTCACAATCACTGTCATCCATTTCGAGCTCTGATTGTTTTCCACATGGATGCCTTCATTCATTATTGCAAAATTATAAACATAAAGAAGATCTCTGTATTAATATTTCTGCTTTTTGTAAAAGCTCAATCAACCATAATGTTCTAATTTTTTCTCTGTGAACCTCATTTTATATTATCTCACTACTCAAGGAATGGATGTCCCAGAAGGGATTTATTTCATTTATCAGGATTATTGAATTAAATTAAACTAGACACTTACCACAAGCCGAACAGAGGTACCTTATCCACTTAAAAGGTAGGCCTGCTCTTCACTGCTATTTAGGCAAACACATTAGGCAGCAAATGCCTTTTGTTGGCTGAGCCTAGGTTACTGCATAATTCATTTGTTCATTAAGGAAAAGTCTTGAAAGTGCTTGAGGTAAGTGGAAAAGGTCACGAATTGAATGGATCTTTAATTAAGCTACTTTACAACAACGGTTACACAACTGATGACATATGCATCATGTTGGTTTACATGCAGAATTAGTGTGTGGAAAGACAAAAGGTAAGAGAGAAATGATGCAAAAGAGGTAGGCAAAGTTGATTTGACATTTTAAATGAAATATATTTACCTCCAAAAAAAATTCAACGCATAAAATTTTTTACTTCTCGTGTGTATAATGTACATTGGAGTGTAGGATCATTTTCCATGCTATAATTTAAGGTTGGTGTCCGTCTTTAATGTGCAGAAATTGCATGCGTCCGTCTTAAACTATTTATTTCAGAAGAGCAAAGCTCTGAAAAACAGAAGTCTGGAGTGCATTTCAAGAGCCTGTCTGTTATTCTTGTGTCCAGCAGCAGATGGCAGGCTGTTTCCACTGATCCACCATCTCCAAAGACAAGCACATGCTGAACTTCTGTACCCCGCCACTGTGATGTTGGCTTCCCAGACCTCGCTGCTCTTGCCTGTGAAATGCATTCCCATTAAAAAGGCATTTTTAAAGCCAACACCAGTGCTATAACAATCATCTCCCCAAAGCCAAGCCTCCACACCCGGGAGCTCGGCACTGCCACACAGGCAGACATGTGGCGGCTGCCACAAACAAAGGCCCTGTACTCTCCTCCCCATTCCTCTTCCCTAAGCTTCCACATGGTTACAGGCCGGCCTGCCATTGGCAATTACACCCACAGCCCAGTGTGTGAGGTCTCGCAGAGACCCCAATCACCACTAACAAGATCAAGGCTAACTCCTTATCACATGCACAGTGTACAAACACGCATACACTTGCATGTGTGTATGCAAACAGTCTGTCCCCTCTCTCCATCGCTCTCTCTCTGTCTGGCACGCTCTGAAATCATAACACATTTTGAGTGGCTGTGGAAAGTATATAGCTTTTTTAAGAGCAACAAAAATAACAGGGTGACAATCATGCTGTCAGACGTGGCTGTCTCATTTCACTGTATGTCATTAAGTTCAGGACTTTGTCTTGGTGACACTGCTGCAGAAATACATCAACATATTTCATTGTTATACATGAAACATTTATATTTAGATAACAGTCACTTGACTAGCTGACACCAAAAAAGACATGGTCTACCATGCAGAGTAGGGTTTGGTTTTAGCCACACTTGCTTATGAAAAGTATTTAAAAGTGCCCATTATTCCCCCCTCCGTTAAAAATAGAGGAACTCATCCGCAAAAATATTACCATGTTCCTCATCAAATACTCGTGCAGCTCCCTGTCTTGTAACACGTACTACCATTTGTTTGAACCCTGTGGAATCAGTTGTTCTGATGGTGGTGTCACTTTTTCAAACATACAGTAGGTATCTGATTTTGGAAGGACACTTTTCATTCGTTGCATCCGAACCATGCACTGTTGGTAACAAGGGCGTACATTTTATCCTCCTTATCAGGCCCAGCTGCTGGATGGGTGACCGGTGTGAGAAACTGTACCTCTGTACTCTGATACAGCCATCAATACCCACGAGGCCGTGTGTCATGCGGCAAGCAGCCTGAGCGGAGGTTCACATGCCTCCTATGATACCTCAGTGAGAGCCCATGCTTCATGTCCTCACAGCAAGCGCTGATGTGGCAGCTCGCTAAATAATTTGTGCTTCTTTACCGGGGTCATTGGATAAAGAATCTGGTTGTTGAATAATTAATCGAGACACAATCTAAGCAGCCGACTTCTGTATCCTTCTCGTTTCAGCCACATTGTCTGCTGCTGTCACCGCATTCATACTAACTTGCCGCCTAATTCATCTGGATTGGAACCTCCATCACAATATATCTACAGGCAGACTGGTCTTAGGAAGAGCATGTCCTGAGCGTGACCCACAGGATCTCCAAGAAGAAAACCACGCACAGCCTCAGAATCTATTTTCATTTTGTGGATAAAAATAAAACAAAAGCCTATTACCGCCATGGCTTTGTTTGGCTACATAATTGCTTTTCATTATTCAGTGCACAAATGATACCCACAGTGTAGGTTGAAAGAGGCGCAGTTGTTCGCGTGCGGCTGGAAATGAGATCTTTTATTGATACTGCCGTGTCTCAGATCTGATTCTTACAAATGCTGAGTGATAAAACCGGAGCCTGATTGTCTGTCTGTCTCTGTGAATACTAATGCCACTCTTCAGACTGTTAGATGGGCGCATGGTAGCCGAGAGGTCAGGGAAGCAGACTGGTTACTGAAAGATTTCCCACTCACTCAAACTGGCTACAAAATCTGGGGGCAGGTAAAGGGAAGGAGTTGTGCAAATCATAACTCTCACTTTAAGGAATTGTTCAACATTTTGGGAAATAAGTTTATTCGCTGTCTGGTGGAGAGTTAGAGGAGAATATCAATACCACTCTCCTGTCTGTAAATATAAGACTACCACGAGCACCTGGTTAGCTTAGCTTAGCTTAGCTTAGCACAAAGACTAGAAATGGGGGCGAAACAGCTAGCCTGGCTTTTTCTTAATGTAGCCAAATCCAACTATCATCTGTATATTGTAGTTTATAGCATCACTCAATGCACTTTTTGTATATAATATAGCACATTTTTGCACTTCTGGTTAGACGCTAACTGCATTTAATTGGCTTTTACCTGTACTCTGCACAATGACAATAAAGTTGAATCTAATCTAATCTATCACCAGCGTTAAAGTTCAGTCTTCTATCTATCTATCTATCTATCTATCTATCTATCTATCTATCTATCTATCTATCTATCTATCTAT
>CALSBV010012174.1:7216862-7269401 GCA_943590825.1 Bovichtus diacanthus | reverse complement strand
TATCTATCTATCTATCTATCTATCTATCTATCTATCTATCTATCTATATATACTGTATATACTGTGTATATATATATATATATATATATATATATATATATATGTGTGTATGTATGGGCCAAATATGTTTAGCATGACTGGTCCCAGAGGGAATCACACTTCTAAATCTGGCCGTTTTAGTGGCATGCTAGCGGAATCGTCATTTGGAAATCAGACACCAATAGCCAGTCCTGTGTCAACGTGGCTTAGCTACATTATTTTGGACCCCAGATCCAAGACTCTGATTCTTGTGGGTGCATTCCTTAAATACTTCCCATCACTGGCAATCCCTCCTCACATTTACTCTCATATTTTGTCCACCCTTCGGGTTGTTTCGAGGAGAAGTGGTGTATGACCAGGCCGGTATACCTCAGGATAATACCCCAACATGGTTGTCAGGGTCTGTGTCCCTTCAGAGGAGGCATGAGGGATAGGGCAATAAGTCCGAGGTGCACGATAAAAAGGACAGTAAGAGATAGAGCTCTTTAAAAAAAATAAACCAAGACAGGAAGAATGACACTTAGCCCTTAATCATCTCTGTGTCTGCAGGGATCCCCTGTACTTTTGTGTCTATTGCAGATAATGGTCTTTCCTTACTTGACAGCATGTCTTTTACAGAGCTCTGTAACCAATGCTTAAGTGTATCAGGGTGACAAAGCGTTGCTAGATTCGGTGGTGTCACGGCTCATCATGTAGTGACATTGCTGACAGCTGTGGTGTTAAGACAGGGAGGCTGTTGAATGGAGTCAGAATAGATTCTAGTGCAATAGACCCAACTTCCATAACAATGCCTTCCCTAAGGATCATGCTGCAATATGCAATCCAGCAACACCAGCTGGAACCACTGGAAGACAGGGAGGGGACATAATGGAAATCTTGGAGTACAAACCAAAATGCTGCTTCAGTTATTGGAAGGCATGGATGCTTGTGTTTCAGGAGAAAAACCAGAGGCATAAGGAGTACAAGAATGACAATGTTTTTTGTGGGATAGATCGCTCCCGCACTATTGTGGCTGGCAGGCTGTCCAAGTGTGCTGGCTCCTTGCTCAGAAAAACTGTGAGGGAAAAGTTCCAGCCATCAGATATAAACGCACCATCTTGAAACAGTCCAATCCCATCAGTCGGAGGAGACACGTCCTGCCAGTTCCTTCACTAGTTTTAAGGGACTTCCTGTTTGTTAAAAACAGTACAGACAAATTGTATAATGACAAATGGTGGCCCAACCATCGTGGGAGCGTGCTGTCTCGGGACCTCAAACTCAGTTGCAACTAATTTAGCCTCAACCCCAAAACAAGCAGAACAACATGACAATGACCAGGCTTTGTCTGTTTCCACGCAAAAATGGTCTCTGAGGTTTGGCTAGAAGTGAAAAGAACTATACTTGTACTTATCCACTTTCTGCTGGGCTGTGAACAGCTTTTAGAATGATTGCATTCAACATGACCAAAAAAAACCAAACTTTTTATCCTACCTTTTTTGCATCTAGGTCATTTGTACAAACTGAAACTGAGGGCAAAGCACTCAGCGTGGCGCCATGGTGGATGTGAGAGACCACACTAATAACTGGATTCCAGTGTTGATACTGCTGATCAGGACCCTGGAATAGATTACTGTCCTCCTCTATTAGAGGTTAAGATGGGAAGAAATACTAATGTTAAACGGTGACGTTCTCAGTCATCTTTCTATCCAGCTGTATAAAAAGGATTGTCTTGCCTTCTGCTGTTGATATCTTGAAAATGTATCTTGATTTAGAGTCTGTGGCTTTTCCATCGCAGTTCATACTTATCCTACAAGAGATCAATGGCAACATGAAGGAATGCCAGTCCAAAATGCTTTCCATGTAGCATAGTATCACATTTTTATGTTGCCAAATGGTCAAATGTTCAGATATCATGCAAACAAATGTTTGTATCATTTTCTCTTAGAAAAAAACGGGTGATCATCCAATCCGTCATTTTCTCAAAAATATTGTTCCCACTCTCATGTCTGTGTGTTGAGGAAGAAGCTAGAGCCAGGAGGCAATGAGCCTAGTGATGTGATAACTTCTTCCAGATACTGCTGTGCTCTCGTCAAAATGCTGAATGTGATACATAATTAATCACCGTAAGTTTTGTCAGTCTCTCTGCATGACAGTTTAAGCTAAATGCCGGAAATTCAAAAGCTCTTTAATGTTTGAATTTTTAAATCTTCCTGATTTGTATGAATTGTATCAATGGCAACAATACAGCAGTGTAAGCTTCTCCTTCGCCGACCACACCTGGACCTCTGTCTAATCGTCCGTCGTCATGTATGTTTAAACAGGCCTCTGTAATGATGGTGCTGAGCGGCTGCTTATATTTGGCTGCTCAACATTGTCGCTGAACTGTAATGAATGTTGTGGAAATCTATTTCATCCCCCGACCATTAGCAGGCTGTGAACACTCTCTAATTCCAGTGCGGGCCTCATTTTCCAGGCCTCTGACTGCACCGAGCAGTGGGCACCTAATTCGCTCAATGAAATGGGGCTTGTGATTACTGAGGCAGAGATTTGATACATCATGGAAAATTAGGTCGATTTTAATAAATTACCCATCCCACTGAATACTCCACATATGCTTTCGCTGGGGGAGGGGCCGCTTTGCCAGTGGGAGGCCTAGTTGTTTTAATATATGTATTAAAAGATGGGGATGAGTGGCGGAGGAGGAGGAGGAGGTGGGGAGTGGGTTGGCTTGGGGGTGCCACTTCCTAGTTTCTTCCTGGTTAGTGACTTTGGAGTCCTAGTAAACAGCCACAATCATGAATTTGGCTTTATCTTAAGTCATCTTAATGGACTGCACAACCTCCACATCTAAATAATCTATATTCATAGTTTCCTGGACCTCACAAAAAGCCAGTGGACCTTCCACTGGCACACAGCTACTTGTCACACAATGCACGAGTAAATAAAATATGAGTTAGTACATTTTCACCATGTAGCGCAGGGTGTATTTTACTTTTACGGCAGCATATTTTGCTCATGATGGAGGGCGAGTGCGAGAGAAGCCGGAATGCCTCTATAAATCATTCCCTGCGTTCTACCTCAAAAATAGTGCTCACATGATAAATGCGAGTTTACTGGAAGCATTTTAACTCTGAACAATGAGTCTGTGTGTGTGTGTCTGTGTGTGACAAATCTGGAAGCATTTTATGGTCAACCGCAGAGGCCTCTGTGATTGGACAAGCTATGTCACTCCTGGTCTTAAAAGTCTTTGCACAACAGCGAGGGCATCCGCGAGTCATCCCACCATTTGTGGGATGAGAAATTCCACAGGATTCACCACGCAATTCGTTTCTATCCAAACTGCTTATTCTATCTACAGGCTGTTGCAGACATATGATTCAGCTCGGTCATTTGTGATTGTGGTCCATAATCAATACCCATGGCTTTCTGGAGCTTCACACTAACTAATCTGGAAACGGACTTGTCAGTGTTCGAGGAGCTCTGAATCACATCACTAACGCTCTGATGTGTGTATATTATTGTGACGCAGGCACTCAGGGAACTACAGCTTGTGAACTTCATCATTTTGCTGTATGAATGACTTGGACACGGTACAGTATACTCCCGACACGGGGAGGTTGCACATTTGCTAGCTTTACTTCCGCAAATAACGATTTCACGGTCCTATTATCTATTATCTGCAAGACTTCGATTGGGGAATATTACGATTTTTACCTCTACTGGCCACACTATCCTTTCCTCTGCAGGACTTGTTTACCTTTTTTTCACTGTGGGCTGAAAGCTCACCTCTTCTAGAAAAAAACTCACATCTATTAAATCTAATCTTTTAATCTAATGCTAATTACTCTCTGGTTGTCTTCTTTTTGTTCACCTGTGGGTGCATCAAGCAGTCCCTTCTTCACACATTCAGAAGACAAGAAGTAACATTAGCATTCATTTGTTTTGTTTTTTTCTTGCCACCTAACTAGTGTAAGGCCAACACTCACTCTCCTTTTAACTCCGTTTTGGTCTCCACCAACTCCTGAGTGATATATAAGGCTCTTTAACTGCTAAATGCTCCTCTAGGTTCATTAGCTAATTGCTAAATTTGTCTGTGTGCTGTTTGGTGCAGGCCATCATCTGAGAGTTTTTGCTGAAAACAGCTTCTTGCTGCGTCAGGAAAAAAAGGTTGATAAAAGAGGTGAGACTGAATCAAAGAAAGTAAAGTTACAGGCTGTAAAAAGCAAAACAATGAGCAGAAAGACGGTACAAAGCTCCGTGGAATTGCATGGAAATGCCATGACGGGTGACATTTTCTTTCACGTAGCACATTACATTTAAACATTGTTAATATGCAATTCTTGTTAAGAGCAGCTTTAAGTAAAGTCTTTGCTTGACATGTCTTTTTCTTGAGACTAGAGTAAAGCTTTATTGCCCATACTGGAATTTGCACTGGGTAAAAGCATAAGCAATATACCGACCATGTCATAGTGCTGTACCTAGAAGCTATTGATGAATTATACACATGTTATTCAAAATTGTGGACAACTAATAATCACTGTAAAATGAAGTGCATGTGAAATCGTGTAAAGGATTATGGGGTGGGGTTAGATGTTGCAGCAGTCAACAGTCAAACATCAAAACAACCACAAAAATAAATTTAAAAATACATATACAGATATCTTAACAAAGCAAATGATGGCACTGTCGTCATTGTAACAGTCAGCTTATAATATAAACATATATATATATATATATTGTAAAGGACTGCACAAGTAGGTCAAATCAGGTAAGATCAAAAATGAGAATGAAAATTACAAGTCATTTTTTAACGCTACACTTTTAAAATGAAAAATCACATCAGTAATATGTTTACATATTCCCTATTGGTAGTGGATGTTTGGGGGTTTGTTATAAGCTCTGTGAAAGGCACGCAGGGCTCCCAGATTTCTTCATATCACCACATTGCTCCTTCTGTATTTCACAAACCCATTCCAAACAACCCCCCTCCCCCTCCCCATTCAAGATAAATATGAAACCAAAAGGAGAGATTCATGCTTGAAGCAAGCAAACTAATCTCCCTCTTTCCTGTTTCACTCCTCTGTGTTTAATTGATAGAAATTGCACGCATCAAAGAAAACGCACACTGAGATTTAATGGGCATAAAATGGACATTAGCATTTTAAAGAGGTGGATTAACACATTAATCCGGGCAATTTTCATCCAGCACTTCCAATGAGATCGTCACAGCGCGCAGGCTCCTAATGGAGCTTAACTGGCTTTCTGCTTTAGTGCTGCTCTCAGGGATAACAGCAAAACTTTTAGTTTTTGGAGAGGGGAAACGAAGGGGCTTAATTTGTGTGATGGCTCTTTCAGAACTGAGCTTTTACTTCTGAGCGAGCAGTCGTCCACATGACACATTACACAAGTTGCAACAGTGCCAGGGGTGTACTCTGAGACACTGCGGCGACGTGGGTTTCGGATGGTGAAATTGCCCGCGCTTGAAAAGCAGCAATCAAAGGGGCTGTTGTTGGATGAACATCATGGAGTTGACTTTTCATCCATGCCAAACATATGTGGTTTTGTGAGCAGAGGCACGCTGACTTGTTGAGCACAATCACTGTACATACAATAGAAATGAGTACATGATTTTACCATGATGTGGGGAGCTCGGTCTTACATTACGATCAAAGCACATCCAATATGCTCATCATCCAAGCCAGATGAAACTCAATCGGGCTGATTTTCTGTGCATCACGTCTACAGATGCACATTGGTACGAGACTCCCACACCCAGCCCCGAAGGTAAGAAGATGCTCTGTACTGCTGTGGATTGTTGTTACGTATAACTTGTCAAACCTGAGGAAGGAAGTGGCTGCCAGTTGGTCCCAGAGAAGTGTTGACTGTGTTTCATGTATGAGGGACGAACTCACGATGAGCACACACACACACACACACACACACACACACACACAGCATGTTCGCACATACGTGGTACCAGCGCAAGCCATCATTAGTGACACAAACCCTCAGTGGCGGTGTTTAGACTACACTGAGCTCTCTTGATGCAATGTGTCCCCTACACTGGTACGCACTTTCATTTCAATCCCTGTACGGCTGCTCCTCCCTTTTGTTCAAGTAATTTACACCGCAGTTTATGCACACACAACATGTAAGCCCGCTGTACCTCCACGCAAAGAGAATGTAATGTAGGTCATCAAACAGAGCCGACTGGGAGAGTGCTGTTGTTTGTGAGCGGCGAGGCAGCCTCCAGAGTAAAGGACTGATGTGAACGGAGGGGTGTAAAAAAACAACAGAGGAAAAAAAACACAATGGAACAAACAAAAGCTTCTTCGACAAACTGTTAAAACGTAGAGTGCGTCTGTTTTGGGTGTTGTCACTGGTGGGTAGAGGTACGGAAATACAGAAACATTGCTTTCTCTCACTCCCTCTGCTCCTATCTAATGCGCTCTGGTGAATAGTTTATGCTACGTACCTTCTATTCACCTCTCTCGTACTTTCCGTCCCATTATCACTCCGACATGAGATTGCACTCAAGACAATGTTGGAATTTTTGATAACATGGATTGTGAAACTGAAACACTGTTTTGAATTAATAAGCAACACAGTCTGGAGCTTTTAGTGTGGAATCCACTCTTTTCCTGCCGCTCGCTGTATTATTAGCAATATTACTTTTCATCCTCGGCCTGTTGTCCGGTACCATCTGAGGAATATCGGAGAAAGCTCTCAGCTTCCTGAATGGGGATCGGAGATGGGTGTTTCCTGTAACATGCTCTGGCAGGGTGCTGTGATTTGAGTAACCCCTGAATCTGTAACACAAATGACATCTGAAGGGACACTCAAAGCATGGTTTCCCCATTCTCTCTGCTACCTTTTGTCTGAAAGCCTGCGACATCTCCATACACAGGTGCTGTGCTGTAAGTGTCTGAGTCGCACTCTGGCCTATATCAGGAGAAGAGTGGATACACGGCATTCTCATCCAGTGAGAAATATTTCTCTACAGTCGACATGGATAGAAAATACTACTTTTTGCCAGCCGCACATTTATGGCAGTTTTATGAAGCTCTTGTCGCTGTGCCACAACCTCGCACTTTCCCGAACAAATACAGTAACTCAATCAGACTTTAATTTCCAACACATGTTTACCAGATTAGGAAAAAGCGACCCCCTAGACCTCCTCTGTGAGAGATAATGTTCACATTCCTATTGCAACCGCTCTGTCATGGTCAGTGGTTTCTTGCCAGACAATAAAACACACAGATGCAGTACGTTGATCCAAGATGTCAGTAACAACAAAAACCATAACCACCTCCTTCCAAGTACAAAATCTAACCTCGCTGATCATGACCCGCTTTTGTTACCACCTTTTCTGTGAAGTTCTCATCAAGGATTCCCTTTATGCAAACAACTTAATCAATGTTTCAAATGTTTCAAATGTAAGAAGAGGTCTGGTATGGATTTGATCAGAGAGAGAAAACACACACACACACACACACACACACACACACACACACAGGAAGATGTTCACCCAGGGGCTAACTATGGGCAGTATTTGAAACACCATCAAAGATCTGGTCTTTTCTTCATCCTTTGAGAATAATTACTCGTATTGTATCTGCTGCTCAGTCTGATTCATGTTAGCAGCTTGAGAGACAGCCAAGGCACTTGGACGAAAAGGACAGAAATTCATAGCGCAACGCTTGTCTCCTCATTTGCCTTGGCCAGGCTTTTGACAGCCTCAAAAAGCCGGTAAGCTTAGACACTTTGAACCGTATGATAAGGATCAGCTCAAGTCAGACAGACGCTATGCTAAGAAGAATCCAATTTTACATAAGGGCTTTCAAAGAAGTGCGACATCCGTAATTGAATATAGAGTACCCCGATCAAGTGATCAAAGCAGGGAGCTTGCAAAGTTAATGAAAATAAATAAAGCTAAAAAGTGCATTTCTCTTTAGTGACAGAAGGGTTTAAAAGGATAGTGTTTTATCCTCAGTGCTGAGACCTTTCTTTTAATAAGGATCATAATGAGGGGTTTCCTTTTAATAAAATGTTAAAAAAAAAAATCACAAGCCTGTGAACAGCGCAGAATTTGATTAGGACAGCCAGCTCTGTTCTTGTGCAAGTGTATGGATGTGAGTGTGTGGAATAGATCCATCCATTCCTGATGTGGCTCCCAGCAGTCGACAGCTCTGCCAACCGTTGTCATTTTCTGGCAGCCAGATTACTCTTGGGGTGGCATTTTCACAGTTGTCAAGTGAGGATTTAATGGCCAATTATCCTCAGATAAATATATCTCTGCTGAGGAGAGGGAGCCGTCGTAGGAGTGGGAGACTATTGCTTCTAATTGTGAGCTAAAAAAGAGGGAAACATGTCTGGTCAAAGCCTCCAGAGACTGGCTGACTTCCTATATCCCTGCGCTGCTACTTCATCATCACCCAAGACGGCAGTTGGATGCCTCAAAATAAATTCCACAGTACTGTAAATCACTTATTACACTTACAGCACAAAGTACACATCGTCGTTAAACAGGGTGTCGCCATCCTCACTTTAACCAGAGCTGTGCTGTCGATAGGTTTTTTCTTCCCCCACTGGAGTTCATGACAGGGAAGGAAATCGCTCACTGAGGAGACTGTTTAGTCCAGTAGGATGACTGAAACACAAGAAGGGTGGGACTATGGCAAGGAAAACATTGAAAACCAAAGCACCTTGTTGCTGGACTACAGAGGTGATGTCAAGAAAAACACTCTGAGATGACAAGTAAGATTTTTCTACGACAATACAGTGAGGTTTATGTACATAACACTTAAAAAACAACAACGTTCAAATGTTATCATTTTGGATCAAAGTGTGCATCTTCATCAACAATGTGAGCACCTGAGCAAGGCACTTAACCCTGAGTTGCCCGAGGGGACTGTCCCTGTAGCTAGTTCACTGTAAGTCGCTCTGGAGAAGAGTGTCTGCTAAATGACCTGTAATGATGTCACAAATTGTTATGAACTATTTACATTTTCATTTACACTTTATGCATTTAGCTGGGACTTTATCTGCAGACTCCGAGCACTGTTACAACAATTTTTGAAGCATTTAGTGGAAGTAAAAGATCAACAATGGTCACACCTGAAGATGCCCACGTTTGGAAAATCCTACTAACTCTATATCAACTTCTCTTCCAAGCTGAGAGTAGTAACTCCTATATGTTCTGCCTTATACAGGAAAGCTTTGCTGGAGAGGCGGCAGTGACAGAAACTGGCTGGTTTCAGGCCCGAGCATTATACAGACATACGTCTCTGTTGCTGGCAGGTTGGCAGTCTGTAAGATGTCAATGGGGATAGCGGCTAACAGGCTGAGCATCCTGCACCGACGTCACCTCAGGTTAATGACAGTGACAGTCTCAATCACCGGGGTGGTGAGGAGGATTTAATGCTTCCCCTTTGGCACCAGGAAGTGCTGATAATGATGCTGGGTGGCATGGAGCGTGCCCTTCTGACATCAGCAATGATTTAAACTCCTGCAATGGTTAGCAAGTTCATACACACACACACACACACACACAGACAGACGTAGACAGGCAGTTATTCTGTCCAAATGAAGCCTCACATAACCTATTGTCTTGTTTATTGTTTACATGGACAGCTCGCATTAATCAGCAGATGAGGCAGGTCGAACCAATTAACCGGTTTTCTTTTCATTTCTTGTCATTGTTTTTTTTTTTAATGGCACTACAAACCGACGCATGCTACAATTGATTCATCAATAACTTCTTAATATTACTTGACTTACAATACAAAAAAACATGGTAATGTGAATACAGAATCACATCGATCAATGAAACCGGGTACATTTGGAAACGCTGTTTTATGTAATACCCAACTTTTTAAGTCAAACTATGTGCGTAAAGGTTTTTTTTAAATCAGCTGAATTAGTCATAGGCCTGTTCCGCAGTGGAGCTTTGCTAGTAAGCGATCTCTGACATACTGTACGCTGTGCGGACTAACAGCAAGAATATTGAAGGTACGAATGTGATGGCTCTTTTGGATAGATTTTAATAGGAGTAATTGGCTTTGTGACAGGAGTCCTTTTTTTGTGCAGCATTTGTGAGCTAACAAGCTACCTTGCTAACCAGCTATCAGATACAACCATGTGCAATGACCTGTGCTACAGATGCCACAATCTAAGCATGTCAAACTAGGAGTCAGACATATTTTATGCACATAGCTCATTATTTCAGATTGTAACATACAATCCGTTGGTGTTTTAAAAATGTCCAATTATATTTCAACGTTAAACTGTCACAATGCACATCAATAAGCTGTGAACGTATTATAAGCTACTTTCTCTGTCAATTATTGAACATTGCCTAAGCCATATAGTACCGTTGCTAATATTACCTTAACTGTACTGTTGTAATGGTAATACATTGATTTATTTAGAGTGATATTTTAAATGACATGGTGAAGATACACTGTTTTTCTGTAGTCATCATCGGAGACTGACAAGTTTGCTAAAAGTTAACACCAAACCAACAATGTCTTCGCCCTGGTACAGGTGAGATGTGCGTGCTCCTCCTACCACCTGATGTAAAGTAACCTCAGTGTAACTGACTGAAATGACTGAACTGAAATTAAACTGAACATTTTTCTTCCCCGTTGCTACACTGTCTGTGCTCACAGTCGCTATTTCTACTCTCTAAGTTGAGGCTCTGCCCAGCGTTCTGTGCTACGCTACTCTTCCTCTTCATTCCTGCCTCCGCTCTTTATATTTACATTATCATCATTGACACTGTAATGACTGGTGTGATTATGCATGCGGACGGGGCTGTGAACGGGTGTGTTGACACGGTGTTGACAGGCTGGCGCGGTCACATCTCTCCCACTGTCTCAGGTGGGAGCTCTGGTTATGCACAGCCTTCATTTAGATTCGATTACAGTGATGCACGCCTTATGGGTGTCACTTCTCTTCCGCTTCACAATTTAGGGAGAGAGGATGGGCAGTAATTGTGCTACCTGGGTGCAGAAGCCCTGGTGGCAAATCAAGCAGCGGGTGCTCAGTGGCATATCGTCTGGCTGCTTTTTCCCAGCTCATTTATTTGCCTCCAGTTGTCAATGCGGGAATATGGCTGTGTGCAAATTAGCTAGCTGTGCCTTCAAGGACTGCCTCTTCCCGCCCACCCCGCCCGAGTGACGCCTGTTATGTCCAATTACACACCCAGTAGCTGTGATTAGCATGTAGAACTAGCAACTCCAGCATGAGCACATGCACACGAACAGTACACACGTGCATACAGGCACACACTAAAACACACACAACCTCATCTGCACAGGCTTTACCTTTACCTGCAATCCCCCTCCCTGCAGATGCAGAACCGTCTCTTCTTTAAGCTTCGTAGGGCCTTCGTTGTGCTCCGCAACTAGCTATTAGCTAATAAGTGAAAAGCTATATAGATATATACAATGTTTATATCATCATTCGGCATTGTTTTTTTCTTGCAGGCAATGCAGAAGAGCATAGATGTCACACTTTTGATTTGACACATGCCACTATGACACATATTCCCAAAGTAAAATAATCTTCTGGGAACAGAGGATCACAGTTTTTTCTATAGTCAACATAGTGAATTCTCATCTTACCAGCTCCAAAGCCTTTGGGTATTGCATATTGCAAATAGCCTACAGCAGCGCAGTTATGTGGAACAGAATAGAAATCACGCTGGTTTCGGTTGGTTAAAAATGAAATGTTAGATCTGTAGTGTTTACTGTCGTACAGTTGTTGTTATTTCAGTCTGTGGATATTTGTGGCGCGTCTCTCAACATGGCCCGACCAAAGAAGCAGCATTACTCAGGCCCTGGCCACATGTGAGCCGCACATTACGCCGAGCTGCGCTGGCCTCTGACCGCCCCCGCTGTTAAACTGCAGCGAAAACAAAAGAAGTCAGAGAGTTCAAAGCGGTGTCTGTTTTGTGTGTAGTCATGGTGGCCTGCCTTTGGATGCTTTCATCATATCTCTCAGTGATGCCACAGTGCCCAGAGGGGGTGATGTCACGGCAAGGTCAATGTCAAATATGAAAGAGGGAAAAGTGGCTGCCAAGGACTTGTGGGGAGAGAATAATTTAAACAAAAGTGTCCTGAGATGGAAGGCAAGAAGGCACCATGTGGCACATTGGCCTACGCGCCTGCACATCAGGCCTACATACTGTCAGCCAACCTAGGCCTCGAGGTCTGGGGATGCAGATTGTAAACCACATGCTTCCGTTTATGTCTCTGTCACTCTTTGTCTCTTCTCTCAGTCTATCTGGAACGTACTCAAATGGACAAAGTGCTCCGCGAACAAAGGGAGCATTGGTATCCTCAGTGCGACGCTTACTGCTCGGAGCAGCTGTGGAAATGTCAAACAGGGCTGAGATGAGAGAAGTGTCGCGAGTTGAATGAAACTGCTGACACCTCATTTCCTTTCATTCCCAGTTCTGAAGCTACTTTTGTCACATAATGTTTTATATATGTGTAGGTTCTATCTCTCGTCACTTGTGCTTTTCACCCGACATCAACCATAGAAACACAACACGTGCTATCACGCAAACGGCTTCTTGTGAGCCATTTGTTCTGCCGTGGCAGTGTGCTCTTTGTTTGAACCCATACCGTCTTATTCTCCCCAAATCTGCTTTTTAGAGGGAGTACAGAGGGAGACACTGTTATTCAGACTGGCTGAAGGTTGTTCTGTATGGGTGTGTTGTGATTGCTATCACAATCCTTTTCTTCGAAACGTAAATCTCATGTTTTAAAGATTCCTTTAATGGGAATCAAAGTCTAAATATTTCAATACAGCTAGTTTATTATTCAGTAGACTCACAGGCATTTGCAGCCATCTGACTGCAAAAAAATCCATGTGCCTAACGTCTTAGCGGTGCAGGTACATGGCTTCAGCTGGCAATATTACAAGGATTAGCATGGCATATAAAATATTTAGTGGATTTCTTCTCCCCTCCCTCTAAAACCTAATAAATCAAATGACTGCCAAATGTCATTAAAGTGATGGTCTTTGACTGGGTAAGAGAGAGTCCCTTTTCATATTCAAATTTGGGGTTGAAGAAATGAAAGAGCGGAAAGGTTACTTGGTTTAGCTGACAACCCCCAGTGCCCTGACGCCGGTGGGTGAAGATTCGATGAAGGGCAGATGGAAGGAAGAAGAAGGAGTTGTGGGGCTCTGTGACAGAGAAGGTATTGTCTGACGTGCCAGCCGGGCGTCCTCGTGGCATTGGTCTCCTGTTGGCGCAGGCAGGCGTCTGGCCTGCTGTTTTGATTAGTCAAAGATGTTTTTTTTCCCCACTTTTCTTTTCTTTTTTTTTTTGGGCGATGTGTCACCTCACAGTGGATCACAGGCAGGGGCTAGTGGGACGACCAGCTGTCTCTGTCACCAACTGTCACCAGCATTGTCTCTCCTCCCTCACTGGCTGAACAGATGATGGACATTTGAATGGCAGGCACCATTCTGCCGCCCCCACCTCTCCCCCAAACCCGGCATAGAGAGGAATCATCGATATTCATCCCCTCGCCCACCTCCAACCTCCCTTTCTGTGTTTTTAGTCATTCATATGTAAACGTAGAGATAAAACATATGGTGCTAATTTGCAACAAATCAACAGTGACCCAGGCTGACTTTCTACTCCGGATATTCATAG
The DNA here is from genome assembly GCA_943590825.1 of Bovichtus diacanthus. Taxonomy (NCBI): domain Eukaryota; kingdom Metazoa; phylum Chordata; class Actinopteri; order Perciformes; family Bovichtidae; genus Bovichtus; species Bovichtus diacanthus. The sequence goes on along the minus strand of CALSBV010012174.1, from coordinate 7,255,711 downwards.
TGAGAGTTGCTAGACGCCCAGCACCTGTCTGTGTTTGAAGCCTTGCCTTATTCATTACCAAAGTGTGTTGGCAAAGAGTGTCAACAAAGGCACAGCAGGCCTGTAATTTGCATACTTCCTACAAGGTGACATAATGATGTAAATTATCAAAGAAAACTGATTTTGTGTAAGACGCTGAGGTTGTTGTAATGGCATTGGCATTGGTCTCACGAGACTATTTGAAAAGGAAATTATAATAGATACACAAGGCACTGTTTGTTACCTTAACTCCAAAGGGAAATCATTTCAAAATCATTTGTATGTGAACTCATTGAATGGCAGCTGTCCTCATGTCGACACCCCATCAGAAATGACTACATTGATCTAAGAGGGATACAATGAGCCAAACAAACTTTGATTTCACTTCCCTTACATCATTGGAACCACTCATAAGGTCACAGCATAAGGAGTCAGATTGAGGAACATCATGAAAAACATAGCTGGATTAAAAGGAAACCGCGTTGACAAAGTTAATATCCATTATACATCAAATTGATAATGTTAATTTTGAATAAGACGGAGGTGTGAAATATTCATGTGGAGCTGTCCAAAGTTTCTTTTAATTCCTTTTCTCTCCTCCTTCTTCTTCTCTTCCAGTTGACTTGACTTTCTTCTCCATTAATTATCATGCCCAGGAGGTTTTTCAGGGAGAGGAGCAGCCATCAGGCTGAATCATCTTGACAAGGCGGCATGGCCCAATTACACCAGTGCTCCGCCGGGCTTTGATGTGGCGGAAAAGCAGAGAGATAGGGGCAAATTGCACAGCCATATTATGGTAATGATCTGATTTAATCCTGCCACTAAACTTTATGTAGCTTGTTTAAAGAAGATGCTAACGCTAATTACAGAGGTGCACAGAGGTGCTGGGTGGGATCGGGTGGACAGGGCTGACTGCCACAGACCCTTCCGGGGCTGGTGGGAGTTTCGAGTCTACAAAGTGCAGCTCATGAATGTTGTAAATGAAAATGAGACAAAGTGGACTTATTTCCGTTTCATTATACATCCAGCACAGGTGAAAAGGTCAGGGGTACGGGAGAGCATGTGCACAAGCTCCAAACCTGTTGGGCTACCGTTGTTAATTAACACATCGGAGGACGGAAGTTAAAGCAGGTTTGAGTGAAAGGGAAAGAGACTGAGACAGGAGGAAAGGGAGAAGTGGGGAGCGGGTTAGAGAGGGGTGTTACAAGGAACGCACGATAATATCAGCCTGTAATTAACTTGTCACTTCAATTACAGCCCCTCAGATTGGAATTGTCTTGGGTTATGGCGCTGGGCCCTGTCTGTATGGTTAATTAGTCTGACGAGTAGCCACCATGCTCTTTTCCTCTCTCCACGCCGTCACGCCTGCAGCAACTTCGGTTTATTGTTCCTGATGATTGACTAGCATGCAGCGGAGAGCGGATCAAACTCCAGAGAAGGAGCGCGACTGATCAGCTGTCAGAGGTAAACCGTCTTCATCCTGTCCTCTATTATAATTTAATGGCTGTTTTGACTTTAACCTCTTTGCTTGCTTTTCTGCAGCAATTATTAATGTCTTTGTAAAATGTATTATGACCCAGAATGCTCTTGAAAATAAGCTCAAGTTGATTTTATCTTCAAACAGGAGACAGACAGACAGAGTGGCAGCCCGCAGAGTGCCGGTAAAACCTAAAAGCTTTGTATTTAAAGCAGCATGATGTAAGATTCTGTATTTTTGTGGTATAGACAGCTGTAACATTACACTTGCATTTATTATGATATTGTTACTTATGATCGGCAACTGCTCGGAAACTGTCTTGCAGCCTTTTATGTCGCGTATCTCTCGCAAACGACTAAAAGCCAGTCTGAGGTTTACTCTTGCTCGTTCACTCTCACCTTTTCTCTTCTTAGCTTCCTTCGTCCGCGTCCCTCTTCAGTCTCTTCTCCTCTGCCATGATGTGCATAGAGGCTGCTGAACCCGACTCCGTTGCCTGGCATGACACAGACCGCCAGCATTCCCCCCTCCCACTACCCAGCGGTCCAAAGATCGCTGGGTAGTGGTAGCGGTGTAAACACGAACACTCCCCCCGTGCTCCAAACTCCCAGTCCTGGCAGCACGGGCTAACTGAGCTAACAGCTAAATAGCTGACAGCAGCTACAATTAGCAGCAGTCAGCAGGTTGTGTTACTTTAGCAACAAGCAAAGCGTTCTCAGACATCAGGGGCAGAAAAAAACATTTCCAGTTTCACCAAAATCAACTTAAGGCCGCAAAGCCGCACGCACTTCTCCCAGGAGAGTCTACGGCACATAAGTTACATAGTCCAAGAACAGGTGTTTGGGGCGCAGGGTGGAACTGACGGAGACACCGTCCTCCCTAATAAAAGTCAGTGTAGTGTTATTTTAAGATAAAATAGTTGCATAATGTTGATTTAAAGTGTTAATGGATAAATCATTGCCAGCTTTGAGTTCAATACAGGCAGACAGTCTATAACTAACCTTGACGTGAACCCACCAGTGGACCATGTCCAACTCTTAGACCATTATTACGAGAGAAAAAAAAAGAAACAAATGGGGACAACGAAAAGGAAATAAATAGCAAAACCGATAGATCAATTCATATGGGAGTGTTTTTCTTTTTTATCGGACCACAAGCCGTTAGTGCAAGTGGAGATATGAAAGCGAATATAAATATCACACTGACAAATTGCAGACTAGAGAGCAGTCACAAAGATTCCTTGTAGAAACAGACTTATCTTTGATACTGTCTGTTATATTCATAATGAAAACTGTGTATATATCAATAGGCAGAAAAAAGTAAACACAATTATCTCTTTGCATTATGCTCGGGAGGAGATCAAAGATATTTAGCATTCCTAGATAGGTTTTTAAACTTTTTAAATGCAAGTGAAGCGCTATAAATATACATTAGAGAGTTAGTCGCAGTATCTGCGATGGTTTGTCCTCTGCGTTACCTCTCTCCGTGAACATGAGGACATCTCCTGGGATGCTGAGGGCCTCTTTGTAAAGATTCATCACTTACACAGACAGTCGTGTGTACTATCACAGCTCTTGGTGTAACTCTTTGAAATGTCACTGTTATGCAGAGCCTGCACTCTTGAAGATGTATCGAGCATTTTGACACAGGTATAATCCGCACTGGGCCAGAGTGGATTGGTGTGTTTTTCGGAGAGTCTCGGAGGAAACTTTGACAGTTCTTGCTCCATCAGATACTTAGTCTGTGCATTCGTTTGAAGAAAACAAATGTTTTAAAAGATTCAAAATTAGCACTTGCTAAAATATTCAAATAGTATTGAGCAAATGGAGGACATGCTTTCTTTTTCATTACATTGCTTTTTTAACCTGTCTCAGTCAATTTATCTACACTTCATACTGCAAGTGTTATGTACTCTATCTATTTCTTTCCACTTCTGTCCTGTTGGTGCAGACTTATTGACACGATTTAAACTCCAAACAGAAATGTTCTGGGCATCCAGATCAGTTTTAAGCCCAGAACCCATAACTAATGCTGGCCTGCAACCACCAAGCCACCTTGCCTCCCACCATTATCACAGTTCATTTTAATTTTGTCACTTTATTTAACAAATGCAATATAATCCGTCATTGTGAATGGAAGAAATACATCCAGCGTCTACAGCCATACTGGACTAGAACATTACATTACAGTACAGTTCATTTAGCAGACGCTTTTGTCCAAAGCGGCTTACAATAAGTGCAAACAATCATGAGGATACGACTCCAAACAGTGAGAATCTCGCAAGTACATAAGCTTCAAATAGGTGAAATCATACAAGGGCAGAACAATAGCTTAAAATAAGCCAAACCAAAGTAAGAGCAACAAAGAGAATCATCATTACAATCAATTAAACAGACAGACAGACAGACAGACAGATAGACATGTCCATCCTTAGAGAACAAAGAACAAGGGAAGATGCAAAAAACTTAAATCAAGGAGGAAGTGTAACTCTTACATAAGGACCCTCAGCTAGCCTGTATTGGATACTTCATATATTCCAGATGACAAAGTTCAACAAGGACTAAATAAAAATCCAAAAACCACTAACGCACATTTAGGCATCAAGATGTAAATGCTTGCACTAGGCTACTTTATATCATAGTACCTTTGTAAAACATAAATCAATTTGGAGCTTGATAACCCGTCTATGTATCTGCGCTTAAGTATTGGTAGCAAGACATAAATGACCATTTGACATTAATCCTTAAAACCAATTTAACCAGCAGACACACTACGCATTTCACCATCCTTCATCAGCTTGAATTTACAGCAAAGATTTAGAGGTTGATGGATTGCAGTCACTGCGGAATTGCCGGTGATAAAAAAAAAAATAGCAGTTACACCCTTGAACAAAAACACAGTTTTTCTGTGAGCGTCTGCCATCAGAATATGTCATCTACTTGAGGTCATGCTATCCTGGGCACTGAAGAAGTCTTGGCTATGAGGGGCACGGCGGTGGTTGCACAAAGCCATGATGAGGCTTCCTCTCCGCCTTGTTCTCCTCCATGTATCCGTCAGTCTGTGGCCTTCAGAACTCAAGCCCAGAAAGCCCGCTGGGGCTCATTCTGTCTGACATTGTCATTGCTGGACAACATACAAATGTTGTAGTTTACAAGATTGGCAAGAAAAAGAAAAATCATTTTTCTTTTTCCTCCTTTGAGTGAGGCAGCGTGATTGTGCACATATTCACATAAGTGAAATGATGCATGAAAAAAAATTGCTGACCTATCAATGAAATATGGCAACAGCAAGTAAATGAAAAAAAAAACTTGTTGATTAGACCTCAAACCAAGAAAAAGGATTTATGATTCTTCTGCCTGCCATTGCAAACTCTCTGTGTCGGGGTTCATGTTTTAAAAACGTAGTTTTTGGATTTTTATTGTACAGTTTTTGTTCTTTTTTTCCCTTTTCTTTTTTTTCCTTTACCTCTTTGGTGCCTTTCAGTTGAAAGAAAGCATAAGCCATCAGCCTGAGAAATTGATAATTGTCCGACTGGTCTGGTTCTGATATGTGACAGCATCATTGGAGAATGCACACCTCGTGAATAAGCTGGCATGCAAAACCTCTGTTTTGACGACTACATTCAAATGAGCTCTGTTATCAAGCTCCTCTGTGGTGGCTTGCCAATGGCTGGACAGCTAGCATGGCCGTTATCCAATAGCAAAAACCCTTTGATCAGTAATAGCCAATACTACAGCAGCGTCAGCCTAACTGGAGCTCGTACCATTCTTTAACATCTTGCAACTTGTTTACAAGTTATTAAGGAGCCTACTCCCTCTTTGTTGCCGTCACTCTGTGTAATTGTCATTGACAACATAGTTTGGCCCACGAGACTTGGAACATGCCTACAAAATATGATAAAGACAAAGCTTTGGAAAATTCTGCATCTGCCAGGGAATTGGGTTAAAAGGCAAAATTAGTATGACAATTACTTTGTGACGGTGCTGTTAAGTCCATGCAACAAAAAAAACACAAGGTATTGAACTGATTAAAGTGTTACCCTCTTTTTCTACTCCCTGTGAGGATCAAACATAGAAGTTCAGCCAGCTTCTTTTAGTGCTGCCATAAAAGTGTCCCTTCCCTCACAGAGATGATGTGAGAGCTGGAGGAGTTCAATCCTTCATATTGTTTGAAGATTACAGTATCTTTATGAGCATGTAGCAAATGTGCATGTGCCGTAACAGAGCTGTTGCCTTCCTATTGGAACAGCCAATAGCATTTGAACCTGCCTCCTGTGAATGTTGGTCCAAAACATTCCAAGTTGGTACTGTTTAAGCTAATATTTTTATGTATTTTTTCATAGCGGGACACTGTGTTTGAATGAGGACAGTGCGTACATACCGTACAAAAGTAGTTAAAGAAGAGTATTCAAGTCTTGCCCAAAGTCCAGTCTATTCTCAGTTGTTTATCATGTCACGGGTAGTATGTTCATACTGAGAAGCTATCCTGAAGAGAGTAAAATCATAAAGTTGTCACAGTTCACAAACTGCTTTATGAGATGACGCCAGAAATACCAAATATGTCTGTTAATGCAAGTGACATTGTCATTATGCACTGACACAGCATCCCTGCTCTAGTGGGGCAGAAAAATGTCCTACTAAATCGGCAACATAAACACGTTGATAAATTACATTTATATGCCATCAAGCTGCGACATTTGCTGACTCCAAAAATGTTTCTCCAGATCTGCCGGGGCGATGGTTCTCATTATCCAGCTGAGGAGTGAGCAGCGCTGGGTTGTTAATGAAAAATACACAGACAGTGACCTTTGTAAAGTCTCCCTGCAAATGACAGAGCTAACAAACTCCAGTCAGGGCGCAGTGATAGCTGGAAAAAGAGGGAGAGGGCCTTGCTGCTCAAGATACATTGAAAGAACGTTTTATCCATCTGAATGCTCAGGTTGTCGTGTTGGATGGAGGCTGACAGGGTCAGAAAGGTCACAGTGGTCCTTAACTCCTGTCTCTGCTCCAGAAATCACAGCTGCGGAGAGAGAAAACCTCAGGCCCGAGCTCTGCCCAGGCACTGGGGGAGTTGGAACAAGTCGAAAGACTACGGTTTGACTCCACAAGGAGTGCGGAGGAATTTCTATAATGGCTAATGTCTTAATTAGCCCATAAGAAATAATAGAGCCCAGGACTGAAACACAGCCCGCCAAATCATGACAAAATGGCGGTAACAGTTCAGTTGGATTCCTAAAAAACATGCAACTCATTTAACATCGGGGTAACAGGCTAATTTCCTATTTTGCAGACAATTTTTATAGGGCAAAATCAAATGCAACATTTTATTAAACATAGGTGTGTCCAGCAGACAGCACATAAAAATTATATTTTGTTTCCTTTTATGTATCCTGATATGCAAGCTAGTATTCTTGTGGTATTATTGTACAACTGTAAAGGCACATTGAAAAACAATTAGAGGATTTACTGCCAAGTATCAAATTAAACCGCCTGTGACCTCTGGGTTCACTCAGTCATTTTCATAAATCCTTACTTGGACTGATTTATTGAAAGACCTTAAGACGGGTTACCAGACGAACTGTGAATTTGCTGAGTTGATGATGGCACCATGTTTTTTAAACCACAGCCTATTTGGCTCCTTTGGAGCTTAGCTGATCACTGCTGATGAAGGGGTCAACACAATGACAGTTGCTATATGAGATGCAATCAGCCCTGGGACCATTATTGCTGTGGTAATCATCCTTTATAGTGGTACTGGTTTATGAAAGATGTACACAGCAATACTAGCAGACCGTGCAAAAGGATTATTGTGAATGCAATCAACTTCGACAAGATATGGGTGGAGCTCATGCACATCTGGGTAATTAACATAGTGTTGTCAATCCCGTGCAATAGTCTCAAATTACATTCAAATTGTCTGTGTGCTGTCTCGCGTTATCAATCCAATCCATCTGAAAAACCCAGGGGTTTCAAACAAAACTCGAAAAAAAAAGAAAAAAAAAAAAGTCAGATCCTAGCTGACCACGTGTGTGCGTTAATACCGCCTCAGAAGTTTTTGGGAAATGTTTCAGCACTTTGTTGAGTTGTTCTTTGCTCCATGGCAGGTGCCCTTTCTCACGCTCTCGCTGAGACCATATGGGCCCGTCCAGCCTCAGCCTCAGCTTGCACCAGGCTCACTGCCTGCCAAAGCCCTGTCACACCTGAGTACAGAAGATCAAAGAACCCTGCAGGGCCTGCAACCACACAGCTGCTGCACGTGCCAAACTTCCTCCTCTGCTCCACTTCCTTTGCTTTCAGCACATGTGTTTCCAAGGTTGACCACTAATCCTCCATTTATGTGCATTCTCGGATCTCTAGAACTCACTGGAGTGACAGCCCTGGAAACTCTCGGCCATGTCGTTGTGTCTTTGGTGTTGTTATCCCCACTGGTTTGTTCAACTGTTTCTCTCTTTGTCTGTTTGTTTGTTTGTTTGTTTGCTTGTTCCACTTTAACTGTAGCAAAGCCACATTTGGAGAAAAGGAACATGGGGAGAAGGCTTCTGCGATCTCACTCGGCCAAACCGTAACCAGCAAGGCATAATTGTCGTTGGGGTTTCCACTTGTAAAACAATGGCTTTGGCCAGCTTTGGAGGCAGCTTTTCATACCAGCCAGCTGAAGGGAGAAGTGTTTTTTGCTCAGCGCTGAATATAAGCTCCAAATTGGGACTATCATTAGAGAATTCCACAGGGACTTTAAAACGCTGACTCAAGCCAAAGCAAAAAAAAGCTCTGGGGCAAATAAATATTCTAGATACAGCCATGTATCTGAGCAACAAACAAACAAACAAATTAAAAACATCGCTCTGTGATTAAACGGGAAAGAGAAAGCTATTGATTATCACTTGGCTTGCAGAGTTTTTGAAATTGTGTCTACCACTTAACGGAACAGACATTGGCGCGAAGAGGGACAACTGGAGATTAAGTTCATGTCTTCTGCAGCTCAGTCGTCATCTAGCAAGCAGTGTTTAAGTGATCTTATTGACTTCTGCAGATGCACTCAATCTAAGTTAACTTTTTTTTGCAGCCAGGATTGATTTGGAAAAAAATCACCAGGGGTCCCTTTAATGTTCTAAGCCACATTAATTTCCACTGGGAAATCCATCTTTGTCCTTTTACATCAAGTGAAATGGAGATGAATTTGTACTTTGCTATCCCCTTAATGAAACCAACCCCAACGAATATGTGTAGTGTGTATGTAGTTATACTGAATTAAGAATATCGTACATAGGTTTATGTGAATATACTATGCACTATAGAAGACAGCTTTTCTTTTTCTGTAGAGTTTAGACTATACAATGAAAAGTAATTGTGCTAAATTTACATTCAAAGCAAGTCGCTGGTTATCCAAACTTAAAGGGATACTCTAGCAATTTACTATTGCACTTTCATTCATAAAATGTGCAAAAGAGACCGAGAAATCCTCACCTTTAGATCCTACATTTCCCATAATGCAATGCCATAGTTTTTCCTTGCCTCCTAAGTGACACATTATTTCAAACCCCACACCCTGCAGGTATTCTGTTAAAAAAGAAAAGTTTTATTATTAATATTCCCAACCCCAGTCTGAGATTGGTAGCTGGTGACATCATCACGGTATTTTGGAAAGCTCCCTCTTGATCCACAAAAGATATAACACAACAGATTTACAGGCAGAGAAGTAGGCTACTCGTCTTGATGAGTAAACTGAACTTCAATGTGACAGGTGAATATACACGTTACATATGACGGGGTGATGTACCAAGCAAGTGACCTTAAAACTTCCCCCAAACGCAAATATCAACAATATTTCCCACACTGCACTGACTGAGGACACATGCTAATCGGCTGCCTGATCAACAACTTTGGTTTTGTAGGAAGAAATGTTGCTCAGATGTTTGGAAGAAAGGAAGTATACCATAAAATCCAAACATATTTATTGCTATTGTACACAATGGCACCAGTGTTTATGGAACTGCGTAACAGAGAAAATACCATAATTATGCTGATAATTTACTAATCATCCCATGTAAAACGTGGAAACCATGACAGAGCTCGCTCAATCTGTGCCCGATATTTGTATCAGATGCAGATGTATGCTTTGAATAAACCATCATTGGGTGAAAAAGAATCGCTTGCTCGCATAACTGATATTCACTGTACCATTACCGAGACGCAAGCAAGGCCACGGCCTTTTATTTTTATGACGCAGATGTTTATCAGAAATGAGTCACCGCTTCTTGGCACTAAAAAGCAGCACTGTTATGTACCGACGTTGTTGTCCGCCAGATGCCTCAATTTAATGTTTTCACGACAACTGTTATATCTCCGCGAAGCCACAGCGTTAGCATATCTCCAAGGTCAGATATGGACCACCGCTCCAGAGTTTTCCGTGAAGAGGCGCGTTCAAGATGTTGCAGTTTCATCCTGAAACGAGATATCTAGTATTCGAATGAAACAATGCATAACCTTGATCTGTGTTCCTGCATCGCTGCAGAGGATGGGTGGATGTCTTAGGAAAGGACAGATTACAAAGAAAACATTGAGACAACATGGTATGATAGCAGGTAACTTTATATGGATTAAAGAGTTTTGGATTGTAAAACTGATTTATTTTTTCGAGATATGACTTGTATTTTTCCTTTTTCATGACCTTCTTTCAAATGTAATAGATCCCAGGTTAAGAGTGTATATTTCTCACGGATTTACAACTCATCACTTCAAAACTTCAAAGAGGGTACACTTTTACGAAATAACTGAAAAGCAGCATGGTCACTTTTCCAGGCCATTATTGGCAAACTACACCAGCCCCACTGATTCATATGATGTGCTATAAATCTGCCGGGTGAAAGGATTCCAGAGAGCATATCAATTTAAATACCACAAACATGGCTGACAGAAAGGATTCATAAAATTGTATGAGGAGAAGTTTTGATGCATACATTTAAGCGAGTTTGACGCTGTCTGTAAAAAGAGTGGCGATGAAGGAAACTGGACACGTGCCATGTTTCTGTAGTGTTTTAATTAAACACTCTTGACCCAAACTTGAATAAATGTACCAAAAATTACTAATTGCCTCTCATTCAGTAAATTTAAAGTCACATAATAAAGTAGTTTAATAGTGTATTTTAAATGCTATAAAAGTGAAATGGAGTATTTGGAGCCTTCTTTTATGAGGGATTATAATATTTCATATAAACAACGTTCGCATACATTGCAACATTCAAACCACAAACAGTTCTTGGAAGTTCTGGATGCGTGCACCATGAGAAAATTGAAAACCAAAACAGATAGCATTGTTTTTCAAAAACACTTACATTTCAAGAATGATCACTGACTTTTGCAAGCTGACAGGAATTGCAAAAAAAAAAAAAAAGAAAAAATAACCAAGAGTCTGGCTGCTGGGAATATTAGCAGATCTTCTATCTGGTCCGTTAAAAAAACATGTTTCTCGTGTTTCTAGAATATGTCGACTAAGTTGTGACGGGGTGGGATGTGATGTACCAATGGGAGCCAGAAGGTTTAGGGTTCATTTGGGGAGTAGTGACAACATGCCACTCACCAAATCATCTATCGTCTCTCTAATGTAAAAATTAACCATCCCCTTTGTGCCAACCACAGCGGATTTGAGAGTGGCTGAGCTACACGGTGGTGCCATGCTTCCTTCATAATTCAATAAGGATCAGTTTCACTACAGAGAGCGCATGAGTCGGAGAGGGGGAATCTATAGATCAACACAACGCCGAACGAAGTGCAAATGCTGACGCTCGGCGAAAGGTTTGGATTTTGGTTGTCATGCGCTCCGTGTTAGACTGGGGTTGAGAGCATTTGGTCCATCGCCTGATGTTTTTGTGTTGGCACTCGCCTTCTCACCCGAATGGGTGCCAGATGTGTCTTTTTCCCTGTGCTGAGGACCTGAAGCACGGTGACTCGGAGGGCCCTCGTGCTGCTCCAAAAACCACCGGCACTGTACACGCAAACTGGCACCATTTAATGAGTCACACAATTGCTTCAAAGTGAAATTACATCCATTTAAACCTGTCTTACACGTCACCCAGAGAGGCGCAGAAAAAAGTGTCTACCTTCAATTTATAGCCGAATGAAAACCACAAAGACAAAACTGGGACATGTGCAAGTTATTATGCATACACTCCATTCTCAGTGATGAGAGCAGCATGTATAAAATGGGGAGGGAAGGGGAGGGGTGGCATAATCTCTGCCCGGCATATTTGTATGATACCAGACTTTGAAATGGAAAAATCAAAGGAAAGCTTTTTAGAACAAAATGTGAACTTTCTTACTGTCTCTTCATGACCAGGCATGGTATATAATCATCATTTCAGCTGTTGGTTCAGGCCATCAAAGGCTCTGCACTCGATTACTATATCACAGGTGATCACAGGAAAGTCGGGAGACATGCTCTGTGAATAAAAGCAGCCTAGGAAAAGTACAGTCTGAGCTGCTGACAGAGTACAAAGAGGGCAGATTGTTTTGGCATGTAAAGCCTATGCTCACATATATGTGAATATTGGGCAATAAAGCCTTAATACAACACTTGGGAGTTATGGAAAAAGTTGGTGTAAGGCCTAAAGTTAGAGGCAGAGGGCCATCATGTCCTAACAGCTGTCCACAGCTGCGTGGGTGGCTGAAACAGTGGCGACAGCACCCACACTGACATTGGATTTATCTGGCATGCTTTTCTGAGCCAGAACAAAGAAATATGCAGCCGTGGTACTGTCAATAGCTTACATGCTTGGGTGTGTGAGCAGTGGCCGGCCTCGTAACCAGTGTCAAAGACATTTCCCAGAGACAGACAACACGCTAAGTGAATACCTATTATTACTAACAGTAGAGCTAACATGTGAGAACACCAGCTGGTACAACAAACCCAATAAAAAATAAAACAACCAAAAGGTGACACAATTGGAGGAGTGCCATCTTTAGACATACTATAATGTAGTTTCCCTTCCTGAGAAAGTACAGCAACCTTCACCCAAACAACCCTTTTATGCTCCCAGCAAGGCTATTTCAGTGGAAACTGACTATGGGGCTTCTTTTTTGACAAAGGCAATAGTCTAATAAATGTGCTGCTATGCTTTTGATGTGACTTCTGATTTCCTGATTCTTGCTGCGCTCTCATGTTGAGCAGCTGGGCAAATGAGTTGACTTGAAGGCTGTAGCTGCTTGGCCCTTAATTCCTTCCATCCCACCGGCCAGCAGTGCGGCCTCCATCGTCCTGCAGAAGAAGAGAAAGAGCTGGAGGAAGTAACACCTGGTTCCCCAGAGCCCTGTTGAGGCCCCTATAGGGAGAGCACATGCAATGCTACTCTGAGTGGCCCGGGCGGCACTCAGCTGCTGCATGAACGATGTTGAAGTGCGTTACCAGAACAACAGCTGAGCAGATGATCTGAAGCAAGAGGCACTTAGCAATGACATTTAAACATCTAGGTGAGAGGAGGGGGAACACGGGGAAATGGGTGCGTGTCTGTGTTTTAATTGTGTGTCAGGACTAGCGGGGTGAAATCAGGTAACGTGTCACTAATAAATCGTGTCCCTAGCATATGCTCTACAGGCAGCCCATCTTTCTATGGCTGTAAAACTATCAGCCGCAAGAAGAAAAGTCCGGCCAACACGTTCTCTGAAAACCCGCAAGTTGAAATATTTGATCGTGAAGGTGCTACCATCACGTACACACACACACACGCACACACACCCACACACACACACACGCCAGCAGACGCTGGACTCGGTGCATCAACTTCACAGGCCGTGTTCCTCTCCCACCGTGTTTAAAGTGGAGCCACACAGGGTTGCGGCCCCCATCTGCACATCTGGAGGCGCTGCTGCAGAAGGCCGCAGTCCCCTCCTCCTCAGGCACAGTCCTCATCATCCTCAGCCCCATTATAAATCCCATCTCACTGTGTCCGTAATTATTCCACCCAGGCTTATGCAACAGAGCAGTAGCCAAGCCAAATGACAAACAGACCCAAGCTATAAATTAAGACTTATTTCTTACTTTAATGGCTTGCACTCTCATAATGTTTGCCACTAATTCTGTGCTGCAAAAAGTGGCAACAGTGCACTTTTCTTCCCCGTGCATCGCTCTTATTAACACCACGTATCTAAGCAACAAAGCAAATATGGTGTGTGTTGAGATTGCAAAAAATAAAACAACATTTGTTTCCCCTTTTGTAAATCATTTTCTGTGAGGGGATTAAGTGATTCAACGGCTTTAAAGACACAGTTACCCATGCAATATAGTTATAATTAGTGTTGTGAATCTTCATACACAATTAACCAAAATCAGTCATCTCACTTGAGACTAGCGTTTAGAAAACCAACCAAAAGAAAAAAGCATTTCTCTGTGTAAGTGGCACTATAAATCCATATCAAGTGTCAAGCACTTTCTCAATTATGTTCAATTACAGCGCACCATAATAAATCCTCCAAATCTCTCTATTATAACGGTTCTTTTCACGGCATGACATATATATACACACACTTGTGAAAGAGAATTTCCCCCGTCAAGCAAGCCTTTTCTGACCCTCGTAGGCTCTCCTCTCAAGAAGGAAATCTATCAGACCACTCGACAATCTGAACCAGTTTACCTCTCGATTACATGACCCGACATCTGAGAGAGCAGAATGAATGGGACAAGGAGAGCAGAGCAGAGCAGAGCAGAGCAGAGCAGTTTCTTCCCCAGCCCGAGGCTTGTCACTCAGCCGTAGCCGGCACTCACTTAATCAAGCAGGCATGTGGCATGGTGTGGCAACTGCCTGGGTGCATAAGTACATGTCTTGTGGTTTACGCTGGTTCAAGACAGGATGGATGTGGCACTAGTGGCAGCCTGTCTCAACTTGTTCCTGGTATGTTTGTTTTGACAGTCAGCTAAGACCCCATGGGCAGGCCCTCTTCGCTCCGGCTGATCCAAAAACATAATACATTTGGTTTTCGGAGCCAGAAATAGAAGCCACATTATCCCCCAAATATGGAAAGCTGTTGCCCAGAGAAACATATAAAAAAAAAAAAAAAAAAAAAAAAACTCATTTAATTTTATTTTTTTTGTTTTTTTTTTCTTAATCTCCCTGCCTTCTGGCTTTTTAAGAATAGAGCGGAAATACTCACACACAGGCAGTTCAGCCTCGCACACCATATGTATGAGCATTAATCAAATGTTCCTGGGCCATGCCTTTAGTACCCAATTCACAATATAACAAATGTTCCTCCAAGCAGCACATCTGTAGAGGTTGTCAATAAAGGACTTTGAAATGTACACCAACGCCAACACTCGGTAGACAAGAAAAGGGGGATTTGAAACAGTTCCCATTGGAGGTGCTCGCTGAAAGAAAGACCAGCGGGGTATTGAAAAGATGTCAGTTTTCACCAACTTTTTCTATATGTAAATCCACGTTCCCTACGGGTTCCGTTTCTCAGCGAGGTATCTATATATGGAGCCACTTTATTACGGACAAATCCTCTTTAATGTTCTTGTCGGTGGAAGAACAGCTGGAGCGGAGATAAAAATGAGGAAGCAATCTGCACCAGCTGTTGAAGTATTAATACAAAAATTAACTACTGTGTGTTGGTTAATTGCTTTCTGCTTAATGTGCTTTCAAAAGCCTTGATTCCTCTTTTCTGTTACACAATCGCAACTGCGGCGGGATATCAAGAGGCCTGTGAAATTAAAGATTCCATTTAAAGGAGCAGCCCTCCTTCCACCCATTCTTCTCACGGCTCAGCGGCCATAATGGACTCATGTGTTGAATAACCAAAATGGTCACATTAGACACCTGCTACTGTGGTCTTGGTAGACACAGATCGGGAACTCTTTTTTAGACTGCAGCAAACACAAGTGCAGCTCATCCGTCAAGACCTCATGCAAACATTTCCATAAGTGAGACTGTAAGTTTATCACACTACGCTCCGTCCCATTCCAGCAATCACACGCCTACACAACCGGCTGAGTGACGACGAGCAAATTCAAACAGCACAGCTGGTATATTCGCTTTAACTGCCGTGCGTTTTATTTGCGTTATTATCTGTTGCCACCTCACTCCTCAGATCCACTCTGACTGAGGCCACATGGAAGCAGTTAGGAACGACGTGTCCCTTCACAGAAAACAAAGAGAATTTTTCTTTTTTCCTCTAAAGGAGTCACAGCTCTCCTCCTCTGGGGCCCGTACATGCACGGGTCGTGTCTCCAACACATTTAATTCCATGCTGTAAAAGCATTAATCAGAGCCAGATGAAGTGGGAAGAATTCTAAGACATTATGTTTTTATGGATAATTTGAGGTTATTTATGCAGGATAAATAAGAAAATAACGAGCCCCAGACAGCAGTGCAGAGGACACTGCTTGCTGTTTTGGACATTCATTCACTGCAATTACTCCAGAGCACTAATCTTTATGAACCCTATAAACCCAATAAACTCTACAAACCATAGATAGATAGATGGACAGACTGACAGACAGATATATAGATAGACAGATAGATAGATAGTAAAATAAACATAGACACCATAATTGTTTCCATCGTTGTCCATTAGATGGCTTACTTGTACTACAAACTCCCAGCAAATTGCTGAGGTTGGGGGCTCATAGTTCATGATCAGGCCACGGTCGAAATCTTCCAGGAAAACAATGCTGGATAAGAGCGCTGTGTGACATATGAGAGGTCAGAGAGAGGGCTGCCACCGCAGAGCAAGCGCCAAAAGACGAGGAAGGGGGCAAGCCAATTTAACACACATTATGGCTCTCTCTCTCTCTCTCTCTCTCTCTCTCTCACACACACACACACACACACACACACAAACACACACACGCACACACACTCTAGCACTCACATGTTCAGCACTCCACGGTATGTGCATGCAATGTGTATCTGTCTCGAGTGTGCAGTACTGCAATTATCGATAGACATTCTAAAGCAGCGAATTTACTATTTTCATTCGTCAAAATGTCTTGAAAAGAAGCAAATCAAAGGTTTTAACCTTTTAAAAATGTTTTACTATTATTATCGTTACACGCTTTAGTTTATCTTTAAATAATAAAGCACTTTAAGAAGAGCGAAGAATGCGTGTTTAAGCCAGACAGAGCAGTCCGGCAGGACGAATAGAGGAAAGTAGAAAAGCAACGCATGGCTGGGAAGGTGGAAAATATTCCCCCCAAAAATTCAATTTTCTATGTTCATCCCAGAATGATGATTAAAAAGAGGATAAGATAGAGAGGAATCATAACCTTATCATACAACACAAGTTGTATATGGAGAACTCCCCTCCTCCTCTCTGCTTTGATATTGCATGTGTTGTGAACATGGAGTCTGTATCTCTGTTCCAGCGGCACCACCCTCAAACTGTCATTAAAGCGCATGTCCTCAGGTGGAAAATGACTTCTGTGGGGGAGCTTCTCCAATGATAACATGGATTTGCTCTAAAATACGTTGCTTTTCTCAGAGCATCATGAATAAGTAAACGTTGATGAAAACCCTTTGCATTTTCACTATCATTTCTAATGCTTTTGCTTTTAAGATGCATATTGAGGCATGCATAAAACATCTTCTTTCCCCCCTCACTGCAGCCGCAATGAATGATGGAGGAAACTCGTGCCCACAAAATCCTCTTCACGAGAAAAAAAGAAAACAGAAGAACAAACAAAACAAGTAAGTCTAAATGTGTCCTGGGCGCAACAGCGAGGCCTAGAATGACATGTCTCTTCCTTTCCATTTAGCCAAGCGTTTCTGTATGAATTGTGCTGGCTACTTTACTTTAGTTGAAGCAACTTCATGTGATCTATTATTTCATCCGATTGTCGTTGTTGCCCTGGAAAACAGGGCTGTAGTTTTGGCTCCGGCATTGATAAGTTTTTCACTTAGCATTGAGAGGATTAAATCAATTATGTTGATTCTGTATTTACTGCTTGCATGCCCACAGTCGTTTGTAATTAGCTTATTGCTTTTGATCTGATGTAATGTGATGAAATGCCTGGAAGCAGCTATGGGAGCCTGCTTGGCTGGAGCAACTGGGGTGGGCGCCACGTCCAGAACCCCACTGAAGCCCATCCGATTGTCCAAGCATGGGGAGAGGAGGGGACCGGGGGGACCGGGGCGACTCGCGTGAGCGGCCGCAGACAGAGAGGCAGGGGGATCGGTGTCAGAGTGGAGGGAGGGACCACCCGCTGAGATGGCAGCATCCTCCAAACCTCATTACCCTCAGAGGCCTTTCCTTCACATGCATGTGTAATTACACTCCACCCTGCCCCGCCCCGCCCCCCACAATAGCTCTCACAACACCTGATACCTGCAGGTAGAGCGCCACAGGGGGGCCTTTGCAATGATAGGGCTCCAAGGCCCAAGGGCCCGCTTAGAGTAACTAGCATTCAACTCTGGCCACCCACATCAATCAAAGACCCATAACACAGAGACTGATCATCTGTTTCGGAGAGAAAGAGCAGTTTATTCATGGTAAGCTAATTGTTCTACCTAGTCACTGTTCTGCATCCAAGAGTGTACTACAAAGCACAAAGGATGCGGGATTGGATTATGTCCAATATATTTGGACTTGCCTGAAGGATTGAATGTTGCCTGACAGTTTAAGGACAGGGAATCCTTTTCAAGTTAATTCTGTCAACCTTCTGGTAAACAGACGGATGAAGTATTTGGCTAAACTAATACAAGAATGAGCTGGACCTCAGTTAAATACAGAGCTTCAAGTGCTGCCCATCTTTCCTCAAAGGGGAACGGCTCCAACATGACTTCCATTCAAACTACCCCAACAGAACTCCTCCCAAAGCGCCCCTCTACCACCCCCTTCTCTTCCTCTCCCAAACGGGTGAAACAGACCCATGGTGCACTGCAGACTGTTCTGTTTATGAAAGAGGTCAGGGTGCCACATATGGCCAGCGCGTTAAAATACACACGGCTCCTGCCGCGGCTGCTAAAAATGTATTGCGGCTGTCTGTACATGCAGGAATAAAATAAACTCTGAATGTTTCAGCGAGCAGCGCTGAGAATTTAATGATTGAGTATTTGAAACTATGGTCAGATTTGTACATGAAAAAGTAGGAAAAAAGCACACTTCTTTAAAAGTCCAAAGATATTGGTTTAGACGTCAGCAATATACAGAGAGATGTTTGACTTGGCAGGAGGGGACGCGCAGATTTGCCCGGGATAAGTGTGTGTCACACGCCATCTGAGAGGATAGCAGGGCCACAGTAAGCCGTAGGAAACTAGCGGTGAAACTAAACACATGCAATGACAGCCACAGGCAGTTGATGTGCGCCAAGGAGTCTTAGCTCCCAAAAGACTGGCCCGAGGGGAGAGCGAGCAGGGCTTCTGATAAGTGGAATGAAGAGCAGAAAATATGAATACCTTCCCCTTCAAAGCAAACCATTATGCGCCACTAAATTCTGATTATTTTCAGTGCAATTCCTGGTGCTTATTTTTCTTGGCTGCGCGTAGCTCTTTTCTGACTGTAACAGATTTGTGGCTCTATGTTTCACCTCTCCAGCAAATAGACTCTGTGCTTAATAAGACAGAGGTTGGAGATTACACTGTAGATTGTGTGGGCATTAAGCTTCTCGTGGGTTTTATGATCGTCTCGCCATCAATAAAGCCTCCTCTGACACCAAAGGCAAAATCTCTAACACTATGCGCTTCTGCAGGCGCCAGTAAATGTGAAGAGAAGGTCAAGAAGGCATCGTTTCATGTCGCTGGGTGTTGTTCTTGTTTTTATGGCGATCACGCCTTGTGACTGGGCGCAAACACTGTAAGGTTGCAAGTTTGATTCCGGCAACAGCCAATAGAGCCATCGCTGTCGAGATCCAGTGAACTCCTACCTGCTCCAGCTGGCGGCTGCTTCGAAGCCACTGTGGTGAAAACACACAATTCATATTCCTAAACGCAATCTATGATTAAAGTGCTGTACATTTCATAAAAAAAAATATTAAATCGGTGAAACTCTCCAGACAGCAAAAAAAAACAAAAGCTCTGATAGAAGGCGCCAGTAAGTGTGAATGCAAGTTCAAGAGGGCATCGCTGGGTGCAGCGCTGGGTGTTGCTCTCCGACGCCCTGTCTTTACGAGATCAGGCCTGGTTCTGGGTAATCTGCTGTGACCTGTGGCAGGAAGACTGTGTTCCCCTCTCAGCTCTGTGATCCTTTCTTACACCTAGCAGTTGTGGGTAATAACCAACCATAATTCTATCTCTTGCTGGGCACTGAACCCCCCCCCCAGTTTTTTTTTCCCGTTTCAGGTTCATGCGCTAGCAAAGCATTGTGGGAAGAGAAGGGTGATCGAGGTGGAGGAGGAGGAGGGGGAGGAGGGGGAGGAAAGGTTTAGGGGTGTGGGTTTAGGGGGTTTCTCATAAAAAAATGTAAAAAAAGAATAAAAACATGTGTAATGAGAAAACATGTGGTGTGTAACTATTGGAAGTCATCAACAACAGAAAATAATAATTAAAGTGCAGGATGAAGAAAAAAAAACCCAACTGAAGCTGTCTTTTCGTGGCTGGGAGACCACTGTCATCATGTCTCAGGAATTAGGCAAACATATGCTGGTCTGCTGCTGTTGAAACCGAGGCGCCTCGCTCAGGCTGCGGTTTGGGAACATGAAAGGCTTTGTGGGATGAGCAGGAGGACTGGCCCTAATTCAGGGCCTCATTGCCAGGGAAGCTGGCAGCAAACTCCGATTGTGGGACAGGGAAAGGAATTTGGTTACATATTCCAGCAAGGACCGCAGCTCCAAACAAACCAAAGCAACAGGCTGCTGAGCAAACCATTCTGTCCACATTCAAACCCCCTCTCCTGCTGCTGCTGTAGGAGTGAGGGACTCACTCCTACCTGACTGAACCCCAGAAGAGAGGAATGCGGAAGGTCGGACACAAAGTTGAACTTGTAGCCCTGCTTCCCTGCTGAGATCCAGTCCCATGCAGGGCTGAGGAGGCTGGCAGCACACTTTCTTATTTGGATGGAGAGTTTAGAAAACAATGCAGGCTTTGTGTTGTTTTATTGCAGCCAATTAAACTCTTTGAGAGGATGCACAGAGGTCAACCTGAGATGTGCAAGGGAAACAAAGAAGGGGCAGCAGTTAACAGGTCTCAATAATCCCCATTTCACTGGGTTTAACGCAGCATGCCTTCACTGTAACCTGATCAAGTTAGCAAATTGGATAAAACTCTTTTGCTTCTATCTTTTCACAGCCGTTGCAATGTATATCCACAGTGCAAGCCCATCTTGATTGCTTTCCAGGAGAGAGACATTTTCTGGCATTTTCAGACACGCAGGGATTAGATTAATCATGTCTCTGTTCAGGGTACATATGATTATGGTTGACTGTTTACAAGTTTTCTCAGATGTGCTCCTCATGCCAGGACACAGTGGTAGCTCAGAGCCTGAAACTCATTCACGCATGTGTTGGTCTTGTTTTAAACTTAGCTGCAATGAAAAATCATTCATTTTTTGACAGTGGAATATACAGATGTGAGGCAACATTGGATTTGAACCTCCTTGTTAGCATTTATTTCACTTCTAGTGAGTTACAACTGGTCGAGGCTTCATAGGTGAAGTATGTGAAAGTGATTTATTCATTACATCTGATTTGTACAAAAAATTAATTACTTGCATTATTGGCTAAGTTCTTTCTTCTTTCAAGAGAGGATGTAGTTTGAAGTGACAGTATCATGCCCAACCAGTGGGAGGCAGCACAGACTGGAGGATTATAGGATTGCAGAGAGCACATACACAACTTGTGCATGCATGTATACACAAAGGCTGAGTCACTTGAGTGGTTGAAGGTGACCATATCACACATCTGGGGTGCAGACCCAAATGGCCAGTGGCAGAGGAGAGGAGCAGGATCAGTGGCCAGAGGAGCGGTGACATGTGGCACGCAGAGGGGAGAGCAGACCGCATTCAGTTTCTGTCTGTAATCCTCCGCCCGAGAGAAATGTTTGGTTATGGTTAAAGGCACTGTTGTCCCACATTTTCATCCACTTCTAATTACAACATAGCTGAGGCTCAGTGGCAGCCAGCGTAACTGTTGTTGTTGTTGCTGTTTGTTGACATTACACAGTTCTCCCCCACAACACACTTGTCACACGCACACGTTCATAAGCGCACAATCAAGAGCAAGTCATTCACACCCGTGTGCAGCAATACTACTGCATGTGCACACTGACAGGAGCACACATGCAAGATACACACACATGCTACGGGAAGGTTTTGCACACACGCACACACACACACACACACAAAAAAAAACACACATCCTTCCACAAAGTGATCAACATAGTCGAGCGGTAACCATTGCCGAGCCCAATATAGAGACACAAATCTGTTTGGTGCCACGCAGAGATTAGTACAACCACACTGAAAACCCAAAAAAAAAAACTATGTAGACATTTTGGTGGAACGGATATCACAACTTGTACATATGTGAGAGAAATTCAGCGCGGTGAAAGGACAAGTGAGTCACTTATATGCCACATGCTAACTGTTCAATACAAATGAGTTACCACTAACTAATAGGTGCCAGATACAGAGTAACCTACATGGTTTAGCGTGACAATTTAACAATAATACAGCTGCCAAAGGTACAATAGATCTTTATTATTGCTGAGAAAAAAAAAACTTTCCTTAAAAATAGGATCAGCGACATGTAAAACAAGTCAAAGAAAATGCCGGGAATATGCATTAACACGAAGATATTGTACATTTAAAATTCAAAGTAAAATACAACCTGAAGCTCTCTGAAGAAATGACAGGTTTGTTTAAAAAAAGCAAAAGTCAAACCTATAGCTGAAATGATCATTGTTTTATTTGTTGTAAAGGGAATATGGACCTAGAAATTGTCTGCGTTTACCAGAACACTTTTGGATAACAGACACCATGTACCACTAGTAGATGTCTTGATGGCGCTGACACTTATCAGGACCAAAGCAACAGCTGCAAGTCTGTCTAAATACATACTGTACAGTACACACCACAATTTCTCAGTCTGTAATTTAATGTTTGCAATTAAAAACTCCTGTGCTGCCTCTCAGAGCGCGTAATTTACTGAATCAATGCCTTTAAATCAAGCGTTTCCTTCTGTGACAGACTTGTGTCTCCCGGAGGAATTTGCCATTCCAAACCACAGTCTGAGATCCCCACGTTGTTTTCACTCCCGATCACACGCTTTATCTTCAATTGCTGACTAATTACCAAGAGCTAAGGGTTATGGGAAAGGCCCCAAAATGGCAGTCTGATGTTTTTGTGGTTCAGCATTGGGATTGCTGCTTTTCTTGTGCGTTTTCTTTTAATTGTCTGTCGATTTACAGTGTGTGAATCTGGGGTCAGACGTGAGATGGGTCAACATAAGGACAACTTTTTTTTTTCTGAGAGAGAATTTTAAGAGAAACTTGTTTTGCACCGGCAAGGAACATTTGCCAAATCTGCATGTGCAAAAATACGTCAAATTGAAGAAATACATTTGTGTATGGATATTTATCGGAGACTACTTTTATATGCTATACCTGCGGGGTACAACTAATTTGCAAGACATTCTACCTCTGTGACATGGAGCCTGTTAGCATCAGTCATTCCCATTTAGCCATATGTCATCGGCAGCAGCAGACGTATAATTAAATCATTCACATGAATGGAATAATGTCAGGTTAACTAACAACAACTTTAAAATAAATTCACCACCAGTCTAACACCATGTGGTTTGGGTGTGAATTTGAGCCCTGTGGGCCAGATTGTATCTTTAGCATGGCTCTTAGACATTTTATTAGAGAAAGTTAACCGATGTTAAAATGTAGCAATGAGACTAAATATATCACTCTTTACCAAGAGTTTGATTCCTGGCAGGGTGTGAAATCCTCTGTTTCAGCCCTGAAACAAAGAAACACTAAAGCTCTCCATTGAAACCTTAAAAATGAAATTGTCTGCTGGAAGAGCCTCAAGGCACAGTAGACCTATCCTACCCAAGTTTTTAGTGGTGAGGGAAACTCCACGGCAAAGTGAAGCATCATTGCTCGTCATTATCAATCATATTTCTTTCTCTGTGATCTCAGATGCCGTGGATGAAGTAATCTGACGACATGCCACGCATCCGTTGATGTGCGTGCGAAACACCTGAGGTGACTGACTCATATAGAGGCACTGTGCGGTGTGACATGTACGATTCTCCGGAGAGAAGAAAAGGTGGGCTCCTAATGCCTCTGTTCATGATGAAGCAGCGAATTATGGAGACAGGGTGTGTCATCTCATTCTCTGCTCCTTTCATCATAACCCCCCCCACTACGTGCAGAGAAAAACCCCACTGGAGGCCATCAGCCCCGAACCGCAGCCGAGCACATCACACAGAGATCTACCTATGGCCTATTTCAACAGTTCACTATACAGACAGTTTATGGATTAACAGCCACCGTCTTAAAGATGGAGTGTAAAGTTAAATGTACAGTAGTAGAAGTGCCTGTGTGTAAGTACGTGTGTGTGTGTGTGTGTGTTTCTGACCGCTCGAGCAGGAGTGTCACCTGCCGTGCAGCTGTTATTTTGTGCACCAACTGACGACTGACATGTTGCATAGAGAAACACACACGCACACACAGACGAATGCTAAAAAAAAAAAAAACCCTCATGCAATAGTTTTTGCACTCATTTCATATTTTATAGGCATTTATCTCTATCAAAATAAACTGGTTACAATGGGGCCTGCCACCAGGAGGAGTACATATTATTAGTAAATATTTGTGTATAATATCCAGTAGCTATCATTCCAGCTAAATGTTAAAAAAAAAAACCTTACTGTAAATGCAAACAAATGTAAATATTAATTTAATGTGAAGTCTGACTGAAAGGGAAATGTGAACACTATTCTGCTCTTTCTTTAGAGGCACTCAGTTTAAAAAATAAAAAATAAAAGCAATGTTGATGTTGAAAATAAATGTTAATACTAAGAAGTCACAAAACACATTTTGTTTTCGGTGTTGCGTTTAAAAATACTGTCATATAGACTTATTTGCTTTCCAATATACAACAGTGGTGGAGGAGTACTTAACTACAAAGTACTAAAAAGTAGCACAGACTTTTTATCAGCAAAATGTATTTAAAGTATCAAAAGTAAAATAACTCATTATGCAGCAGAATGGCTTCTGTGAGCGTTTTAGTATTAGATATTAGATTATTAAATTATTATTGCTGATGCTTAATGTGTGAACAGCTTTTTACTGTTATAGTTGTTGATAGTAGTTGATCTTTTGTACTTTTGTTATATACTGTTGGGTTGTTTAATCTAGAAACACTAAAACATATTTTATAATCTGATTTTATTTTTTAAATGTAAAATCTAAATCTGTGTATCTGTGGCTGCCAGATAACTGTAGTGGAATAAAAAAACAAATATTTTACTCTGAAAGTCAGTGGAGTACAAGTATGAATCAGCATAACGGAAACGCTCAAATATTTGACCTCAGAATTGTACTCAAGTACTGAAGTAGGCCTTCAGTACTTGAGTAAATGTACGTTTGCGAATGCCAAACAGTAAACCTACTGTTTCCCCCTTTTTGTGTGTGTGTGGCAGTACCCTTATCAGTGAGTTCAGCCTGAAACTTGGCCACCATCCATTACAACAAAATCGTTGCCTGCTTTTAACATAATTACATTTCTGTTGCTTTGATTCCAGTCCGAAGTAATAAAACACTTCTAACCCAAACCTCAAAATCTATCCACAAGTACAATTAAAGTTAAAAGTGCAGTTGTTTTATGATAAGAGCTGCAGGGTCTGAAGCCACCAAGCCCTACCACCTGCTTCTGATTGGCTAGTGGCATGTTATTTTCCCCTCACACATACCCCAGCATGCACTGGGGTTTATTTATTAGGAAGAAAAAAAAGGAGTCACTAATCTGTGTTCGGTTCAGACAGCGGGCTCCCCCTACACACTCGCTCTCACACGCACACACCCACACGCACACACACACACACATACACACACACACACACACACACACACATCTGCGTACCAGCTGAGCAGGGAGCAGTCCCACTGTTAGGCTTTCACATATCAAAGCGCCTGGGGTGCTTTGGCACTGCCGGGGTAGTTGTCCTTTTTTACAAAAGACAAACAAGCAAAGAGCTCGGGATGCGGTCCAGAGACGCCTTTGACACAGTGTTGAAATGGGGACTTGGCTCTGTGACATGTATGATCTACATGTGTAAAAAAGCTGTGGAGTTCTGTTTTTTTTCAAGACATTGTCAGTTGCTTGTCCTCAGCCTAGAGCAAGGCAGTGCACATTCTCTATTAATTTGCTTTAACCATATACCACAAAAACAACATCATTTGCAGCATTGTTCAACGGCTTCAAACTTCGGCTCGAGGCTGCTTTTGTGTTAGAAGTGCATGGAAAGTATTAGCACTAGGTGTGTGGTACTTCTGTGATGAATGGTATACAGATTTTCAGAGGTCAGGATGTTAGTCTGACACTGTGACATCACCAAAACATAAGCAATTGCAAAGAATGTGGTGAGTCAGAGAGATCATCAATTGACAGGCTTCATGAATTATCCCACAATTCCCTCAGAGACTAATGTTCCCAAAACAGCGAGTCACTATTTATCATATTTCATCAGGGGATTTAGTTATTGATGATGGTAATAAGGAGAACAAGAATGTTGAGAGGGATGATGAGGACGTCGGCAATCCTGCGTGTCTTACAATGATCTCGCAAGACATCGTATTTAACACGAAGAAACAAATCACAGAGGTCCGATTCATGTACCGCAGCCCAAATACAGAACTCTATTTTCAGCAAATGGAAACAAGGCCCATTTGGGATCAAAGCATCTAATGGGCTCTGGATAACCAGAAGCTGCTGTCAGTTTCTGGCCAAACCAAACAGACATGCAAACACATGTGGCACTGCGTCCAGAGGATTTTCAATACTGCTCGGAGAATTCTAGCTACATTATATTAATTAGAGTCTCTCCTCTTCACGAACCTAGAGCAGCGTGAAGGGACATCTCCCCCCGGGACAGAAAAATGACTAACAACCTTAAAAAAAAAAAACTTGAGCGAGTGTAACTAGGGGTTGTGCAGTTGAAAAAATGTTTTATTGCTGAATGAAAACAGTCCATCTATTTTGTAGCGATGACGGATCATGTTCCCGATGTGCCTTTTCCACTTGTGTCGTTCTCATTCTGTCTTGCTGCGCACCTCGATTCCTTTCAGGAAAAAGAGGAAAGAAGAGATGGTTAACGCTGAGAGCAAATGAGGAACAAACCGAAAAAAATATAGAATTTATGTTACGCACTTTTTGAACACATTCTCAATTTAACCTTTGAGGGTGGGCTGGGGAGAGGAGTGTAAACTGTCCCACTATTAACCAACCTGCCATCCAGTTGACCGTATAGTAATCAGACGTGAAGGCGGCCTCCAAGAGAATGTAAAAAAAAAAGCTCTGTATATAAGGAAGTTGGGTGTGATTTAAACTTTTCAGCCAGTGTTAAATGTAACTGTCACCATTGGCACGCTCCGTAATGTCAACTAATTTGGAAATGAGGAGAAATGTGCGTGGATAAATAAACACGTTTCAGTGTTCATGTCAGTGGTCAGACTGCTGGGTTTAGGTACAGTTTGGGCTGTCAGATGAATTCTTGATCGCTTGCCAAACTGGAATCAGTTTCACATTCATCCGTGTACAATTTTAACATTTATTAGCAACAGCTTCACTCAATGAATGTGTGTGTAGCAGCATCAATGCACCAGTGAAAAAAAGCATACAATAGAACAGATTTTTATTAACCCAGAAGGGGTTTTGATTTGCACATCAAAAGACCCCTGACTGTTATTTTCCTAAAGTACGACCAATATATGTCCTGAGTGTGTACTAACAATCACTGTCGTATGTGCACCGTATGTGCGTCCTCTACTGAATTCAGCGACCGGTCACACAACGCGAACGTGGTAACACTGACTCAAGGGGAAAACATGCACATTAAAGACCAGAAAAGCCCTAATAAAAAAGCCCTTAATGTAAAACAGTCCCCATCAAAGAGATCCCTCCCAATATTTGTTGAACTCTTACATATACCATTAATGCCATTTCAGCCATTGTTCACTCAGGCTGTGTTTTGATCTGCGGGGCTGCTATAACTCTGGGGTAATAGGAGCGCTAATGAGAGGAGTTGGCACTTTATAAACACTGTCAAGAGCAGGTGGAGCGAGGGGTCACACTGGGCCTTTGTGTCCACCTCAGCTGGTCCTATTCAGAGCTACTTATTTTCTTAGATCTTGGGGGTATTTTGACAAATCAGCATATTTCAGGCAGACGTCTTTGTTAAAAGTTAAGTCCAGTCCTGGGTGATTTTATCGTGCTGAACAAATGTGCGATTAATCTGCGGCATGGTGCTGAGCGATAGGGCGCAGGCTTCTCCAGAAAACGGGTCATCTCTGCCTCTACAAAAGATATATACCCCGCGATGGTGCGCGAGGCAAGGACACACACAGCGGATGTACGCTTCAGTATTGAGTTTTATAACGTCTTTCAGCCTGACATTGTGCGTGAGATTTATAAAGGGGCTCTTTTGTATGTCAAAACCTCACATTTAATGGGTTTCTTACAAAAGTGCTCAGTGATCACGGTATTCAAATCACAGTAATAGCAAAGCGCTTCCTTATTTCGGTGTCTGGAAGTGATCCCAGCCAAGGAGGTGTACCACATCTTAGACGACGGCTGCACAATCTTTCTGTTTGGTAACCAAAGGGCTCTTTCCTGCGGTGCTACGCAATCATTTATTGAGGCTTAATCAACATGTATTGAATGGTGTATGTACTTTTTGAACCATTTTAAAAGGCCCCACTGTGCCATTTAAGCCTCGGCCATGGGGTTGCAAGGTTTTTAACGATATTCCAGCTATGAGGGCTATAGAGGCAATAAATAACTTCTGTCCCTGAAGAGCTTTCACTGTGGCAAGAAACAATGCTTTTTTTCACTGAGATTTAAAGAAAGGTCATTATATTAGCTAGACAGCAGGTGCTACTCCGGTCTGGCACTTCTGTCCCTGTAGGATCGCAAAGTGAAGTTTGAGATGATTTGCACTGATCCAGTCTGGGCCTCTCTGTTAACAATACTGATAAGTCAAAACAGTAAAATGTATGATACTGAGGGAATCTAAAAAGAAAGCAACCTGTTTTAACTGGTGAAAGTAACATTTTGCACATGGGCCACAACAATACTGGCATCATTCTGCTATCATTCTGAAATCAAAATATTCATAAAATAAAAAAATATTCAATCCAACATGGAACCTCAATCAAGCTGTAAAAAGTATATAACACAAAGAAGGTCTTTGGCATAAAACTTGAGCGTGACACAAGTTTAAAAAAATCAATAACGGCCAGAGGTGGGACCAAGTTATTGTTTTGCAAGTCACTAGTACGTCTCAAGTCTTTGCCCTCAAGTCCCAAGTCAAGACTGACAAGTCCCAAGTCAAGGTGCCCGACCGTTTACGCAATTATACACATGACCTGCTACTAAATACTTCATTATTTAAAATGTCCTATACTTAAGTGGGCTCTTCATTGCAATAAAAAAAAAAATCACGTAACGTATCATAAATCTGTAAGCGAGCCTGTTGTTGCGTAGAAAGAGCAAAGTAATAGAAATGACATGCAGTGTCACAGTCAGATGAAAGACGTCATTAAAAATGATTCATGGTGGCAACTCTCAGAATGCTTATTCTCAACTTTGCACCTTTTACACATTCTAAATTTTGCACTTTTTAATATAATGCATGTGCCAGGACCGTCAGTGGATATATTATATGTGGCTCCAGTGAGAAATGAATAGCGAAAACTTGGGAAAATTTCCAAAATCTGTCAAATTCTACCCTTATAGCTACACAGGACTTTTAAACTTCTCCATCACTATGGTAGTGCCTCTTTTAGTGCTGTGTAACTAATAGGCCACCGGGTGTGAGCCACACAGGTACCCTGGTGCTACAAAGAGACTATACAGGAGTGATGTGGGGGTGCTTTAAAGAAACAAGGCGAAGGCGGCAGGGTATATGGAATGGAAAAAGTCAGCAAGAAAAGAGAACCCTCTTTTGAACGAGGACGTAATCGTTTGGAGGAGTCCAGCACATAACCTAAATAATACATTTCAGGTTTTTGATACAACTATTACTGCCTGTGAAGAGCTCTTTGATGTTAATTGAAACCACTGGGCAGCAAACAGCTTTATAGCTCTGACAAATAACAGTTTCCTTGCTCCATATACTCATTCCATATATAAATAAAAATCAGGAAAAAAAACTTCTCTTCACCGAGGAAGCCCAATGTGAGGAGGATAGTCCCTGGAAGAAGTTGTGGTGAATGGAAAATGTTGTTTACAGTTCTTAACAGTACCTTCACCAGAGGTCCCGTGTGGCGAAGGACAATGCTTGACTGTATTGTTTTCAGTTTCCCCAGTAGTTTGCTTCCTCTCTTTCATACAGAAATCACAGCTTAACTTGATAAAGTAATAACAAAATCTAGGTGGCCCGACAGAAACTCCTGCATTGGAAAGATATCATTATTCACAAAGAGGCCTGTCTCTTGTATTTCTGATTTTTTTCAGGCCGTGCAATAGTTTGATGCACGGTGGGGGGGAGAGATGATTGTGGGGCTGTGGGCTCTGGTTTTAATACAGACACAACACAATGGTTTCTGTCTTCCTTTACTGTGCTTTAGTACATTCTGGCACTGTGTGCTTCTCATCTTTTATTCTTCTCTGGCTTTTTTAGACGCTCATTATATCACAAAAAGGAGCCCTGTCAAAGGGTCATCCGGATCTGATGCAATGCACAATAATAGAAAACATACTCCCATCATGAGCACAAGCACATTGGCCAGACCAGTAGAGACGGCTATATAATGATAGAAGAAGTTCAAAGTGATTTTTTCCCCCTCCATCCCATATGATACCACATCAGAGTGTGTACAGGGATGACCTTGCCTTGCGCTGAACCCTACAGGTCGGACGTGAGAGGAGAGGTGCCTGTTTTAGAGCCTGATTCACTGTAGGACAAATGACAGGCATTGTTGAAGAAGGTAATTGGCTTGTTTTCATATAAAGAGCCTGTACATTGTGATTGTTCACAAAGCCTCAGATGTGATCAGCGAACAAAAAAAGATCCAGAGAACTTTCTCCTTTTTGACATGTTCCCCGTCACAATGATTGACAGTGAGAACACATGAATATAGTTTGACATGTTCCCTAAAGTGGGCTAACATCCTGTAATTATGGTTTGAAAGAAGTGGTGTGGATTTAGAAAAGGATTTCAACAGGCAAAAGGGACGGTAATCTGAAAATAACTAAAAAGGAACAGTCTGAAAACATATTTCCAAATAAAGTTTTTAGTTTTATTGTTGAGAGTAACGGTAGATGATACGATTGATTTTCGAATGGTATCAGTCTCTCGGCAAGAAAGCAAACTAGCCTAAGTATTCATGTAAAGTAATATGATTTTCTGTCATATGAAATGCATTACCATTTTAATAGGTAACTTGTAAATGTATTAAAATGCATTTTCAAAGCAATACACCTAAGTATGATCAAAGCAATTCCCTGTAACTTTGAACTCTGAAATGATTCCACAAAGCCCCATTACTGAGAACTACATGATTTGAATGGTTTATATACTTTGTGAATAATTTAACAGGGCCCACTGTGCACACATGATTCTTCAGACATGGGGGTGGTGAGGACACCATCTCACCAATGGGCCACCAACGATGGAATTAAAAACCAAGCTACTGCGGGGTTTGTTGGACAAGGTAAAGTGGCCTGTATGCCGTTAAAGGCCCTATACATTATGTTCACTCAAAGAGCCCCAGATCTGACAGACTCAGCCAAAAAAATGTCCGGCAGGGAACTCTCTGTTCCTTGAAATGTTAACCATAAAGATGATTGACAGTGGGAATATGTGAATGATAGTTTGACGCATAAAAGGAACACAGAGTAATGATGGGTCGGGGTGATGGAGGTTGGATAAAGGCAGATTTTGACATTATAAGATAAAAAAAAGGGAATTATTTACAACATCGTAAGATTTGTTTCCATTATGGTAGCTCTAAAAAAAGGCCCTATAGGCTGACATATGTTAATGTGGAAAA
The DNA here is from genome assembly GCA_943590825.1 of Bovichtus diacanthus. NCBI lineage: Eukaryota > Metazoa > Chordata > Actinopteri > Perciformes > Bovichtidae > Bovichtus > Bovichtus diacanthus. The sequence goes on along the minus strand of CALSBV010012174.1, from coordinate 7,224,077 downwards.
AAAAACTATATAGCTATGCATGCACATGGATCTAGTTTTCACAAGATGATTCCAAGGATTCTTTTCAAACATACTCTCCCCTTGTAAGACCAGAACAGAGGAAAGGAAATGTAGGTTATAAATAGGACTCAAAAGAACCCCCTCCGTTTATTAGTAAAGGATGCCAGAGACACCGACATCCTTGAAAGTGGGAGAGCTTTTGAGCATTTTACAAGACAGGTGAAAGAAACATGTGTGTTAAATCATTGTACCCGGCTCACTTGGGTCAGCTCTACCATAAAAGAAAAGAGATTACAAAGGAAACTAATGAAGACACTGATCAAAGTCTGTAATGGTAATATATAGCAGGTGTTTCAGACCCCTGCAGTCCGCCCCTGCACCACCCTCCCACCACCACTGCTGCTCCATCCGTGAAACTCTCTCATGTATTTCACATGTGCTTTGATAGGAACAATGGACAGAACACATTTCAGCACTATTCAAAACATGTTATGAGCAATGTGGATGAACTCTTGGAGGGCGCTTCAACTGTGGGTGATACATAAAGGCAGCCACATGGAGGCCGCGCGTTTACGGTGCACTTTCATGATCGGTAGTGAGTTGAAAAGGGCTGACGTGGTTGGAGCCCACACCGGCAGAAAAGCACCTGGATTTGAGACGCAGGCGAGAGTTGAAAGAAGGTTGGCGGGACTTGAACTGGAGCACGTTCAAAGCATGATTGCTATTTTTACACATAGTCTAAGATGAAAGTCTAACTGCTTTTGATTACAAAAAAAGAGGAAGCATATGGAATATCCACGCTGAAGATCAGGATATTTGAAAAAAAATATTTTGCATTTTTCTCAAAAATGTACAAAATTAAAAAATATTGCAGATCTGCAGCAATACCAGCAGAAAGCAACTATATATATTACTGTAAAAAAATAAATAAAATAAAAATAAAATAATAATAATAATAATATAATATTATATATATATATATGTATGTATATATTTTTTTTTAAGTGCTGCAGGGCTGTAAAACTTAAATCACTGATTTAAAACTATCTTGACCGGCACATCTGCAACTTGTAGATCTGTACCTGCGCTGCATCTGCGCAGTGCAACTTCTAGAGCGTGGCGACGCTACTTCCGCCACGAGCACAAGTCCAATCTGGGATTTGTAGTTCGAAGTGCTACGCTTGTCGCGTGTCCTTCAAAAAGCTCACCCCCAAAAAACATTTTATACCACAAATATTAACGATTGTGCTCCGACTGAAACAGCACGCAAGGCTGCACTTGCACATACCCTTTCTAACACGACGAGAGATGGAAGTACCCTTTATTCGTGTACTACAACAACCAACGTCGCCTCTAATGAAAGCGAGGCAGTGTAAACACAAGTCCAGGAACATGAAAAGATCGGGTGACAGTGAGGGGGAGAAGAGAAGAAAGGTATTGATAGCGTTTTTCTCCATTAGGTCTGGCATATTTCTAAAGCCTGTCGCTCGTTGAATATCTAATGCTCCTTATGTGATGCTGCTGGCTGCATTTTGAAGGCTAGAAAGCCGTGAATGTCAGCGCATACCTCACCTTGCCTGTTTCCTTTATTGTGTTTTCCATTTCTCTTCTCTCTCCCCCCCACCCCCAGTCTTCCACAATGAAGAAAGAATTACACTTCCATTATAACGGTGCTTTATCACGTAAATGCACCGCCGAGGAGAAGCTGTAGCTCGCAGAATAACATCTGAAGCAACACCGCGTGCCAACTGGAAACACGACATGACTCACAGTCTGCAGGATATTTGGGAGGAAAAAACAAAAAAGAAATCAAAAAGTCAGAACTGTTCTATAGGTTAGAGTCATTAACATTTAATAAAAAACAAACAAACAAACACGAAGCAACGTCACCGCTTACATCTGCCATGGTGTGAAGCATGAACAATGAATCAATTGTTAATTGTATTGGAACAGCCCAGTGCAGCAGTTAAAAAAAACAAAAAAACAACACCAAATGGTGAAGTTAGTGTGTAGGGTCTCAGATGTGGCAAGGTGCCAGGCCAGCAGCCCACACAGCTGCCTCAGGCTTTACTATACATGCAGTGGATAACAACTGGTGCTCTGCAGTACAGTACAAATGACAACCTCTCGGCTAAAATAATCGTTATTGTTCTTAAATATTTCCCCCCTGCAAATATGCAAGCCGTGGAACCTGCTCGGGTATAAACGTGAGGCGTGTGCAGGATTATTCGCACGTGCTATGAACAGATATGGCTGTGTATAACCTGTCATGACCAACTGTTGTATGTGCTGGTGCATTAAGCTGTGTTTCGTGCTTACCTGAGCTTAATCAGGCTTTTGCTGTATAACCCTAACTTTGTGGTTAGTTTAGATATTAAAGGAAAGGAAGGAAAGGGCTCAGCTGTGCCCAAGGCATCCTGGGGTGTGTTTGGCCTATAGTCATTCTGTCTGTCAGTCTGTCTGCCTCTCTGTCTGTTCCTCCTCTTATCTCCTGACTTGGACGCTGTCTGCTGTGGCACATATGTTTGGATCATGTTAGACAGCAGTGAAACTATGTAAGACGTGGTTCCTCCTGTTTATGAAAGCAGCCATGGCGGCCAGATGAGCGGCTCAGAGAGAGAACTCATTCCAGCTGGCCCTCAGGCAGTCAGGCAGCACTGCACAGACCTAATGGCTTAGCTTCCTTTCTCTTTAGATAAATAAAGGGATGAGTAAGAGGAATTGCAATTGTAAAGTTGACTACATGACTGGGAGCCAAGGGAGGAGCTGCATGCATTTTGGATACTTTTTGAAAAATAATATCAGTGGTTGTATAATGATACAGATATTATGATAACTTCTAACGTGGATACAATGGTTGTCTTATCCAGTGAGTGTGTCTGCAATGCTGCACAACGCGAGAGATGCGCTACGATGGGTCCACTGTCATTCTGAGTTAGGGAATGCAAGCACCAACATATTATTGCCAAATGAATGTCCTTAGAAAATAGCACCACAGCAAGTCAATATAGCATACTGACAGGTGGGATGATAGTCTCTACTCTTTAAATGAAATACAATAGGATATTGGTTAATAATCCCACCCCGTCCACATTAATTCACATTTATTTGAAAAAACCTGAAATAATTATAATTTATTTGGATAAAACTTGGACTAGAGGAGAACCCACTAACATTTTTTTCAACTTCAAAAGTTGCAGACTATTTGTAAGTTTAAGCATTGCCTTAGGCTCTCAAATAGCTACATTTGCATGAATGTCTTCCCAATAGCAGCATTCATCTCCCCTTGTACCCTAATGAATTGAAAACATTTCATTATGTTTTATCAATATTGTCATCACAGGATAAATTTACACTCATGCCTTGGCAAGTGTGAAAACGGCACTGACCCTGTCCCTTAACCCGATGTTCTAATGCTGTCTTTGATGCAAGCTCACCATTTGGACAGTGATGACAAGTACTAAGTGCTGTGTCGAAACAGGAAGTGTGTGTGTGTGTGTGAGCGGCAAGCTAAGTAATGATCACACAGGGTCACCAGATGTTGTGAGGTCCTGGGCTCAGCCCAGCCCATTGCTTAGATCAGCCTCATTGGTTTGCTCTGGTTGTGGCACATAGTGCAAGCTGTTTAGGGTATTTAATTTCTGAACACTCATTAAAATGGTTTGTGTTTCCCTTGGCAATTCTGTTAAATTAACAACTACCGAGGTAAAAGCTGATTATGTGGCCACACATCCAGACATGGTTAATCAATTCTCCCACACAAAATGTTAGCTGGTGAATTAGTGTAAAGGAAACAATTTATGGCGACTAATGCCGACGTCCTGTCATGTCAGGCCTGGTGTTTTAGCAAGAGGGGGGTGTCGGATTCAGCACATTCAGCAGCTTTGTGCTCTGCCGGCCATCTTTTTCTCCCTTTTAACCCAAGCTACATGCTGCTTGCTCTATTAATGAGTCAATAATAGAGAAATAGTGTTGGGTGCTGACATAAAACATGGGTATGGATACCTAAGGCAGGGTAGCACATAAGCTCCAACAGAGCTAGATTTACACCTAGGCTCTGTGTAGAATGGTAGAAAGGGGAACACTCTGCATGGGGGCTCTCACGGCTTCATCAGACCCCCGCCAGTCGAGCTGTGGAAAAGCCAGGGCTCAGAAAAATACGGCTGTGGACGATAATGATACCATTACACTAATGGAGCTGGCAAATGAAGGAGAACCCAGATGCCCTGCTTTATTACCGGAGGGGGTCATTTCCTCACTGCATTCCTAATGGCCTGAGCACACAGTATTGATCAGGCTATCATGCTGCTAATCCTCTACAGAATTACTTCTCGCTGGCTAGGTGTCGATCCACCGCGTGCCCTGCCCTGGCCTTGCCGCTGGGCGGCCGCTGTTTGTCCAGCAGGGACCCACCGGGCAGTTTATCCAGTCGTGATTTAAAGCCAAGCAGGGATGGCGTCTGGGAGGTCTTCACTAGTGGGCTGGCTAGTTCAATGTGTAAAAAAAAAAAAAAAAAAAAAAAAAAGGAGGCAAATGAACCTTATAGCTTTCATTTAATTAAGGAGCAGGCAATGATGTGGTTCCTCCCTCTTTATGGCCCCATTGGCCGCTGTGGAGCAGGGGAAGCTGTGAGGTTGGGTGTAGTCCTCAGTAATTGTGTTGTGCTGTAAATAAGAACAGGCAGCTCTTGTGTCATCATCATCAGCAGCAGCAGCAGGATGCAAGATTTTCACCAGGCCATTGGCCTGAGTTGATTACTACATGCTCCACTTCATTCTTGCTTCATGTGGCCTAAAATTGGGGAATTCCACATGCAAATTAGTTTCTTTAGGCCTACTCACTACAGAGTGGACCTCCCAGATCCATCTCTCATTACTACAATTAGAAAAATGGCTTTATGTGAAAACTGAAGAAAATATTTTCTGAATTATTCATGGTATGCATTATTTGAACATGACCAGGAATGGTGTAGCCTGGGCCCATCATCATTACAAATGAATAGGAGGGTCAGGTAGCACAGAGCACTTTGCCCAGGGCTTGTGACCTGTGATATCCATGGCCCCTTTACTGGGCCCCTGTGTGCATTAGCATCCACAGGCCAATGGAAGCGTGGCATCGTAGCATCAGCAGACCCCTCTTGTCACCTCTGGCCTTGGCTAATCAAAGAGTTTACCTTAAGGGGGGCATTTAGCCCTGTTCGTTAGGGCCACTGCAGAGGCCATGAAGAAGTATTTATATATTTCCATCTGGAACAACCTGTCGTGGCTATTGATCCAGATATTTAGTCATTTCTTTCTGCATGCGCCATCAATATTGTGCAAACATTCGTCCACGCGAGGGTTGACCTCAGCCCCGGCCTCTTTTTTTCGCTCCCATTGGAGTTCAATGATATACTGTTCTGAAAAGTAAAATCAATGAATGAATATGAAGTGTTGGTGTGTAATATAGCGCAGGCCCAAGGCCCCAGGTCTTTCATTGATCTGCGATCTGAACGTTGGAGGGGGCTGATTAGTCTGCTGCTGAGCTTTTCCTCCACATGTCTTTACCTTGTCTCGCCTATTTGATCTTTGGCTCGTATATTTGGACTGAGGTATTTACAGATCAACTGGGTTAGTCAAGCCTCCCTTTAAACTAATCCTAATACGTAAAGCATTAATTTTCCTGTCCAGTTTGGTAAAAGAACGACATATCTTGCATATGAGTGAAACTAAGGAGATATGACATGCAATGTGTTTACATATTTACAATATTGCTTTTTATTTTATTGTTTAGTTTTTAAGAGGAATTGAAGTGTTGTTTTCTGTAGCCTGAGTATTTCTAGTGTAGGAGATTCTCTAATTTCACCAACTTACATTTGATAGTGCTGCAGGAAGCGTGATGGAGGGCAAGTCTTGATGTGATCCCATCATTCCATCAGTGATTGATTATTGTATGTTTTGCTCCTCTTCATCTGTGATGTAATTATTTAATTCACTGATTATATTCCCCTACAACTGGTGGCATAAGCAAGCTGTTTCTGTGAGATAAAATGATGCACCAAGTTACGCTTTATTGCCCATAAAGTGGATCTGTGTTAATGACATTGGTTATCAGCCATTTACATGTTGGGATAGCTTCTCATGATACATATAAGAAACCCTGCATGTCGTTCCCTCACTTCCTACCACTTTTTCTTTTTATTATAGTGTTCTGTGTTGAATGCGTAACATTTTAGAGGTGCATGATGTCTACATTTGGTTTGCATTTGGAAGGATATCAACTTTTATGGCCCCGCCTGCATTGTCTCAACGTACATGGCTAAGATGACCTGTCACGGACTCCCATGTGCTTAAGAGGACCTGTGATCTTACATTTAAATGGAAAAACATTTTTAAATGGAAAAACAGAGATAGCCTTATGCTAGGAATTACAGTTGGGTGTAGTGTGGGGATTTAAAGCCATAGTGAGTCATACTGTAACTGAAAGGGAATTCTGCAGAAGTTTCCTTCAAGCAACGTCTGCCATCTACTCACCTCTGACTAGTTGGCTACTGTATGGCATGAAGCAAGATGTAAATTTGAAAAAAGAGTTCGACCAAAGGCGAAGTCTGCCACATTTCCACAGATATAAGGCAACAGAAATCATGACTTAAACCCATGCAATCCTATGTATCCTATATATTATGCTAATAAGATACCATTCTAGGTACCAATACTTGGGTACATTGCTATATTTAGTGTTTACAACCCGGGTGGTTTCTCCTATAGAAGCAGTCACTAAGATTGTCCAAACAGTCCTTGACAGCTTACGCGTCTGACAGCCCCTACCGAGCACCTCATATTAGTGTTGAGGCATTAGCCCAGATGTCAGCGTATTCGCAAACAAGGCCGTGGTGTGGATCATGCAAACTGGCCGACCAGATCAGCTGTCAGATTCAATGAGATAACATCGAATGTGACCTGCCCAAGTAGGGTTCATCTGTCATGCATGTGTCCCGTCACAAGAGAGACATAGAATAATCAGTTCAATCAATAGATGGTGGTGGCTCATTGGACTGGTGCTGAATAAACATGGGAATGACCCTCTCAACTCATACACAGAGCCTAGAGTCTCCAGGGGGTTCATTAGCCACTCGAGGCTATGATCCGGGCGAGTCGTTATTTTCCATTTCTGTTTGTTTGGCATTTTTTGTGTGTGTGTGTGTGTGTGTGTGTGTGTGTGTGTGTGTGTGTGTGT
>CALSBV010012174.1:7198342-7208913 GCA_943590825.1 Bovichtus diacanthus | reverse complement strand
GAGAGAGAGAGAGAGAGAGAGAGAGAGAGAGAGAGAGAGAGACTTCTGGTACTCAGGTCTGTCCTTGACACTGCCTGTGGGACGCAGGCCTGGAGGACGCCTCTTGTCCTCCCTGTAAGCTCTGCATCAAGCCCCTACAGCTAGCCAGCCCTCCCCCTGGGCCAAGCTGCACTTTGCACAGCTATATTGATTTTTTTTTTGGAGGGGCAGGAAAAGTGTGGCTGGGTGGTGAGAGCGAATGAGAGAGGGAGGGGGAAATGGAGAAATTGAGGGAGCTTTCCAAAGCACTGACTTCTCCTTGACTGCACCTCGAGACGCGACAACCCTGTTAGAACAACCCAGTGGCCCTGGTGCTCCGCTAAAAACTGCTAATCACGGTCTTTCAATCAACGCTCTCCTTCCTCTCTTCTTTCCTCCCCTCCACCCCTCTCCCTTCCTCATTTTCTCACTCTTTCCCCTTACTTACCCCTTGCTGAACTGCACCTTGCCTGAATACCAAGGGACTGCGTCTGCATTAAAACTGGCCATTCCACATGGAAAACAGCTGACCTCATGAAAGCATGTTGTAATTTGAAGGTGAAAACTAAAAAGCTTTTCTCGATCGACATAATCTTAATGGAAACATTATGGCCCGGCCGCAAACTAACAATTAAGGCAAAATGGCCCTTGCGTATCAGTGGTGCTAGCCAAGAGTTCATATGTCTCTTGTGACGACAAGGCTGCTAGTTTGAAGCCTGCACTGGGTTTAAAGCTCAAGCTGCCCTTGAACAAGATGTTTAACCCCAGGTTCGTCATGCAAAGAATTGAGAAACTTTTATTGTCCACCAGAAAGCTTTAGATGTTCTCTGCTGCTCCTGTGTGTGAAATTGCGTGAGTATGTGACTGTAAAGCCGCGAGGATGTTTCTGATAAAGAGCATGCTCAGTCAATCTCTCCCGGATAAATAAAAAGGTTATGTAAGGCGTACATCGACAGATCTCTTAAATCGCCCTGCTCTCTTTCTCTTCTTTTCCTCTCTTCTTCTTCTCCAGATTTGACACTTGCTAAAGGTCACAGAAACATCTTTTTTTCCCCTTTGAGGTGTAGATAAGTGTGAAATAGATGTTGACACCGCAGACACATTGAAAAGCACTTAAACAGAGTGGCCATGTGCCAACCTGTCCGTGGCTAGCTTTGTGCATTTGTAAATACTTTTGAATGATTGATCTGGAAACCTGGGTCTCTCTGTAAGTCTGTCAGCTGCGGGGAGAGAGATCAAAAAACAGATGAGGTCCAGTACTTTTTTTTTTTCTCCATCTCTTCCTCTCTCACACGCAAGGACACATACTCTCACCCTGACAGAATTACATACACCCTGGGATGACTGGGAGAGTAGCTTTTAGTAAGTGTGCTTGTGAGAAAGTGCACACATGGCTCACTAAGAGGGAATTTGACAGGACTTTTGATGTTTAGTTAAAATGGCACATCGGATGTGCGTAAGTGTACCTTATCTCACACGTGTGACATTTTTCAAATGTGACCAGGAGCCAATTAAGGTGGTGTGTGTGTGAGTGTAAATGTAATTAATGACTGCCAACGGTCCCCCACAGTTCTGGTAATGTGCTTGGATCAGTGTTATATACAGGGCGTGAAAGGTCTGCCCAGCGCCAGCCCTTTAAATGACTGGCCTCGTGTTCAGGTAGATGGATGGAAATGTTCTAATATTAATGATCACGTCCCCTGCCGACCTGTCGCGAGGTGAAATGAGCAACGCCGCCTTCAGCCTCCAACAACAATTAACGGGCCAGAGCTGGCCTGTCTGCCATTTGTCATCACGTACCCCACCTGTGGACCCCCACTGAACACATGCTGAATGTGTCTGTCAATATATACAGAATGTTCACTTCATTGATTTGAAAAAATAATATGCAGTGGTTAATGGCATAGCTTTCATCTGCAGTTATTTCTTGGTATATTCTTTCTTTCAATTCAAATGGATTTTAAATGGGGAAAAAAAGAGAACAAACGCAAAGGTTTCTAATTTGATTTATTGAATATGGCCCGTTCTTTTTTTTTTTTTTTTTTAATGTATCTGCAATATGTGTCTATATGAGAAACATGCTGAGGATTATGTTCTTAACAACTGACATAAACCTCTGATCCATTTGATTTGCATGATGAGCTTGGATGGATGACCTTGCATTAAATGTGATTTGTGAATGTAGGCTACATGCCAAATTGAATCTGTAAATACATCTCAGGATAATACAGATTATCCCGAAAAAAAATTGATCAACATGAAAGTAGCTGAAAGCCAATTGTTTTTAGATGTTTCTGGCGACATCCTCCTGATTGACCTCTGGCTCTCACAGTCCAATTCATATTCATGAGCTGGTCCTGAGCAGGAGAGTGGAGACACAGCGTTACACATTACCAACGCCCCCGCTCTGAGGTCAACTCGCACACATTCCAGTTAGCCATTGACCTGCCCAGTTAGCCGTCACACAGCCACCAGACTTCTAGCAAGTATTCTTAAAATAAATGAATGCCACAAGAGGCTGTAAACGCAATGTCAGAAGTGAGAAATGGTTAATTTTTGCCCTGAATGTTTCTTTTAGCATGGCATGCATGAAATGAAGGAACATGATCTGTGAGAATAGTTGAAGAGGGTAATTTCGGACATTGTAACTAGTTCTGGAGCTGCTGTTTTTCAGTTTGTGTATTAGGTAGGATGGACAGTTTTTCTTTTTAATAACAGTTCTTACAAGTGATAAAACTACAAGTGGAACCTCTCTCTGCGTGTGTGGTCGTGCATGTGTGTGCTTGTGTAGGTTTTTGTGTGCGGTGGCACCTAGGTGCTGTGTTATCTCACCATAGTTCAAGTCAGTGGCATACCCTGAAGATGAGGTAGACCTCGAACTGTAGAGACCTTTATGAACAACTACGGTTATCTGAAGAGCCTTGGGTTTTTTGATTCAAGGGTTTTCTTGAATTGTTCCCCGTGTGTATGTTTTTCGTTATTTTCAAAGATCAAAGCCGAAGTCAAGGCTCCCTACAGACTTTCTTTCTTTCTATGCATCACACATGCAAACACAAGTGTTCTGATGGGGTGGGCACTCCCTGCCCTTCTCTACGCCCTGTGTCGCTTCACACAAGCTCCCGACATTCTGCGATCCGGTGCCAAATGGACCGGGACGGATACGCCTTTGATGTACACGGGTCGTCTGTCTGTTTGAGTTCGAAGTTTTACAGCCGACTTGTCAAAACTGTTGATTCACCATCACTTTTGCAGAAGAGGACCAGTTCTGAAATGGGTGTCACACAAGTACCAATGGCTTGCTATTTCAACACGGAGCTCTATTACACAGCTATCTCTCATCACGTCATGCCCGGGGCTGCACAAGGCCTGCTTGAGATCTAAGGTTTTTTGTCTGTCTGCACTAAAGAGAAAGTGCTGCCCTCCTTTGGTTGGAGGTCTTGAAAGAAATATGGCATATCTCTTACCTTACATGAGAAGGACATTTAAACATCAGCCAAGATGGAAAGAAGAATGTCTTTATACTGGCAAGCACAAGAAGTGCTTTCACATGCAGTGACACTTCTACTTATCAAGCCATCTTAAGGGCTTACTCTACATTGTAGCTTTAATCTACGGTTTGTGATGCATCAGCCAAATCCAGACAAGTCCAGCGGGACTCATGTGTCCTCCCTCAGCAGTCGTATCACATGCAGTACTTTCCAATACACCCTCTGGGGCAGACACAAGTTAGACTGGAAGTGTTTTTATCCCCGCAGCAGCGGAGTTATCTGGCTTTTTGAGCTATTGATGCTAAGCGCCGGACATTAATCTACTCTGCAAAGAACGCTTTGAAGAAAGTGTCCGTTAAAGTGTCACAGATGGGAAATAAATGAAATTAATAAATATATGGTACACAGTTTGATTTCTCTTATAGGCCAAGATCAAAGCAAACCAATTGAGTCCTATTCTACCTAATATGTTTTTCTGTGATAAACAGTCCGGCTGAGGGAATAATCCCATCAAGGAAGAGAGAGATTAAAAAAAGGAAGAAAAAAAAAAAGCATCAGATATATCACTCAGTGCAGACGGTTGGCACGGCTACCATGAAGCGCGCGTGTTATTATGGGATTGGTAATCTCGTTTCCTGGGTCTGAGTGGAAATGCAGACCTTTTTTGCGCCTCGTGGCTTTTCCTTCTAGAATCAGGTGCAGACACAGAGACAGCAAGACAGACACAGCGGCCCTCTGACACTGAGAGAGTCCATCTGCTTCAGAGGGCTCCGGTAACTTCTTGTCTCTCCTTTTTTTCTGTGGAATTTCTGAGTAGCTTGATGTTTTTGACATGTGTGTGACAGCCCTGGTTGTGTGCGATTGGCGTTGAGGCATCATGCTCGCTACCTCGGCTGCGCGTTTTTTTTTGGAAGGGCATGTATGTTTGTATATCTGTTGGAGCCTTACACACACACACACACACATGCAGTATGAAGGCACACTTTGATGCTTGTGTACACAGTGGTGGTTTGCTTACTGTGACTAAAGCAGACTGTAAGGTTCTTATTTATGTGCACACATGCGCACATCTACAGTAGATGGATGCCAGGATATGGATCTGTACAGACTCACAGTAGCACACGGACAAAAACACACACGCAGATGCACACAAACACATACACGTACAACACTAGCCCAGAGCTCACCTTGATATCTTGAGCTTCTGTCATGAGTCGGAATTTGACACCAATGAATGTATGTCAGATTGTCAATTTCTTCCAACAGCCTTTGAATGCAGTCTGGCCATGAATAGTGCATGTTGTTTTTTTTTTTGTTTTTTTTACATTTCAACCGTCTGCAAGTCTGTTTTTGTTTGTTCCAGAATAACTTGGAAGGTCTGTACACTCATGTGCATCCTTTAAGAAAACTTTCAGCAGGTGTTGTGTTGTTTAGCCTAAGGTAAAGATTCAGCCCTGAAGGTAAATTCACCAAACTGCTTCTGATGTGATGCCCTCCCATTTCTTCCGCCTCTGTTATTGGGATCTGTTTTCCTCCCTCCTGTCTTTAATGCACACACTTTCACCGCTTGCCCTCTTTTTGATCCAGCCCCCTTTTGAGTCAGGAGGACAAACATCTTTTTATACCTGAACTTTAATGTTATTAACGGGACATTTTATTTCACCCTAAAAGTCAGGACATGTTTTGGCAGCCGGTTCCCACATTTCCTGCAGTGTGCCACATGAGGTCTTTGGCATTATTAGGGCAGAAGAAATGTGAGACGCCTGTTGTAAATGTCTCGGAAATATACACACGGTCGGTTCTTTTTAAACTATCACAACCGCATGGTGGTTGATGCGCAGGCCATTCATGCAAAACTTTTAAAGACAGTGGCATGTTGGTGACATTTCTGCTTCCCCTGCTGCTGAGACACCATGCAGAGACTGTGTGTGCACCTGTGGGGAATAAATATGAGGCTCTCTACACCCACATACGCAATGCAATACCTCAACCTATTCATACCTTCACACAAGCACATGGCAGGGAGGGGAAATAGTTGTGAAATTTATTTGGGCATACAGTTTTTATGCCAGTTGCCATTGGATTTACAGGTCAGAATGGAATGCATCCCAAGGAAAAGTACTTTGATCCTTCCACCGGGTTGACATTTTTATTGCGGGAGCTCTGTATGCCACAGGGTGTCCTTTATAAGGTTGTGAGGAACCCCACGGCAGCCTTCACAAAATCATTAAAATGTGAGATGTCAATAAAAATGACCAGGTTACAGTGCTATCTCAGCTTATTTTGGGAGCATAATTTGTTAATATTCATTTATTAATTTGATCCCTAAATAGTTTATATGATTTTATTTCATTTTAACAGTTTGTTCTTGTTAGTCCCTATACTCGGGGAATGTGATATTTTTGTGCATTACACACTTTTTTATTTCTAAAGAATATATTTATAGTGAGGCAAGGTACGATGTTTGGAAATGTATTCACGTCAGCACATGCTATGTTCCCACAAGGAAAAGGCAGTCTTGTATTCAAAGATTGTGTTTCTAATACTTTAAAATAAAGTGCCACAGTGGAAATGGCAGTATAACCAGACTCACTCTATGATTTTGTATGAAGATTATTATCCCAGGAAGTACATTTAGTGCCAATCACGGCACTTGGGTGTGAAAAGGTTGATGTTTTAATCACAGTAGTTTCCATCACTTCAGTCATATACCATTTGCCCACCAAAAACCCATATTCCCCAAAAGTTATACACAGAATACATTTGAATAGAGGTAATCAGTAACTTGGAGACCAAAGTGAGTATGTAAAAAAAAAAAAAAAAACTACATGCAGATGGTTCCTGCTGCTACTTATCAGCCTATTGTAATTGTGTATTTCATTTGTGTTCCACAGAGGCGGAGGCTACTGCAGGAGTTGGGGGACCAGAAGATTCCCTTTTTGGGACCTCCGGATCGGGGTTATCAGCAACTGGTGAATAAGATCGTAATTTAGTTTTTGTTGTTATGTTTTTGTATGTCATAATCATCCTGATGAGAATGTCTTGTGATTCCAAGTGGGACTCCAGTTACTCCGGCCTCGTTTTGAGGAGATCCTGCTCGGTGCCCGCGGAGCTCCATGGCCGGGTGCAGGCAGCTCTGCTCACCCTGAGAAGGAAGGGCTGCCTCCTGAGGGATTTGGTTCGCATCCGTGAGCGAGATGTATTCACCGTTGTTTCACGGACTCTGCTGGGTGAGCCAGGCCACACCTACCGCTATCTGGACACTCGGCTCTTTGCCATCCCCTGGCACAGTGAGGACACTGAGGTCAAAGGACAGAATTGTTGCGACCCTGACTTGAGGGCTGCTTGCAAGGCACTGTGGGAGCTTAACACCTTCTTCTGTTTGGATGTGTCTCAGCTGAAGGAAGGAGACAGGCTAACACAATGTGTGAAGGGGGAGGTGGAGGCCAAACAGGGCGAAGAGGGGGACACAGGCTCTAAACACAGTGAAGACTCCAAGAATAGCGAAGGAGGGGACTCTGAGTCCCGACAAAGTGAGGAAGGGGACACAGAGTCCAAGCACAGTGAAGAATGGGACATTGAGTCGAAACACAGTGAAGAAGGCTGCTCTGGGTCAAAACAAGAAGGGGATTGGGAGAATGAGTCCAAACACAGCAGTGACGAAGGAGAGTCCTCCCAGGTCCAACCAAGTGAAACGGGTGTCGCAGCGGGGTCAGAGTACAATGAAGGAAAACTCCCCGGCTGGGCGCCTAAGGCCATCGGTGGCACACAGACTAAACCTGTGGGACTCGGGGCTCAGGGGAAACCTGTGGCCAAAATGAAGCACAGCGTGTCAGCTCACGACATTGAGGAAAGGGAAGAACAAGCAAGCGGGCAGGGCTCTTCCCAGCCGAGTCCTCCACCAGTATGCACCGGTCCGGTCAAGTTCAATGTCACATTACTCAATTACATGGACCCAGCAGCTATGAGCCAGCTCAAAGAAGAGCCCTACTATGGCATGGGGAAAATGGCGGTAGGGTGGCACCACGACGAGAACCTCGTCAGTCATACACCAGTGGCTGTTTACAGCTATAGCTGTCACAATGACAAAGGTAAGGGTCAAAGCTAAAAAAGCTTCCTTGTCATAATTGTGCTAATTGTATAACAATAGTTGAGATACGTAGATTTAGCATTTAAATCCAAAGTATATCCTGCTAGTATATCCTGTCATGTTTCAGAATTTAAAATTCCCTTTTCTCTTTCACTTCAATATCCCATCAACTTATCTCAGTTGCTTTATGGTGGATCAGATACAGCTAACCTTGTGTATTATGGCCCTACAGCAGCGCTGTAGCAGCTGTAGACATGGCCTCTGGTGAGGCAACCATCAGATCCATCTATGTGATAGTGTCAGGGCATTATCAAATGTCATCACTGGCTTGCTGCTGACAGCCTTATCGCCGACCGTGCGTTGGGAGATCACAGACACTTGGATCTGAGCTCTTAACATGCGCTCAATGGCACAGTCTAACAAACAGGCCTTATCGCACTCACGGCATCTCATCTAAATCATTTCCCCAAGAAATGATCGATGTGCAATTATCTGATATGGAATAATGAGCTGCTTTGATAAGTGTTCCTAGACTGTACTGTATGGATGATACGATGTCTCCTAATTATGGAATGTGCAGTCTTTCAAGAGCTGATAGTGCTCGCTGATCGAAGTGATAGAGAATCTCAGTGAGAGAGGATCTTTTCTTTCTAGAGCATATGCAAAGCATAGAAGACAGTACCACCGTATCAAAAATGGCTCCTTAATTTGTATGTTGTGTTTTTGAATTTCAAAGAAAGTTTGCATACAAGAATACAATACCAAACACATCCTCATTTTTATTGTAAAAACAATACTCACCACACTAATGATTGGTGAAGCTCCTCTATGTGGATTACTCTTTGCCTTAACCCATCACACCAAATGGGTGGATTTTAAAGTAAAAGTCAAATGTCCCTGGAGCGACCTTTCACCGGATCATTCCTTGCACCTTCCAAAGGCTAGAAAGAGAGACAGACTTGATTTCCTGTTGTGGAGGGAGGTTAAGTTGCAGTTCAGCAAACATACAGTAAATGTACTGTACCAATAACGGTGGGAGCTCTACACTGTCTGCGTCTGTGTCTTGAAAGTGTACTTTTACCGTATATAACAGGTGAAATGCCAACTGCTCTGACACCCCACCTCACTTTACAGCTGGGCTTTCTTCATTGGGGATTCTTAACCAGAAACACCTGCTACAGCGGTCTGTTTCAATGATTTGTTCTAGGCCATTTCAACTCTGACCCTGTGAACACGGGCTTCAAACACCATGGCATAACACCTTGCAGTGCTTAGCAGCTCCAGGCTTTACAGAGGGAAGTCTGATTAGAGCGCCATTGAGCTATACAGTATATCCAAGTGGCTGGCTGTGAGGACTCCCAGAACCAGGCTAATGAAATTGCTACCTTGGGGAATGTTGCACTTTTACAATAATTTCACGTTTCTTACATTGTCCCTGAGAAGAAAGAAACACAGATGCACAGTGACTAGATGTCTTGCATGACACCTGCTTCCTTTGAGAGGCTTTTTTCCCCCTTCTCTTTGAGCAGCCTCACCTTGTTTTTTTGCTTCAGTCAGAAAAGTGTTCCACGTGTTTTTGCCAGCTGCGCTGATCCAAAGGAATCTGCCACGACTGAGTGTTTTCCGGCACGGAGGATGATATTCCACCATTCCCGAGGCCTTGGGGAGTACTGTCATTAGCTGGCTCTCAGAGCACAATGGCTGGAAATTAAGTTACTATTTATCCGTGCTGAGCAAAGGAAAAGGCAGCTGTGGGGCAAAGAGGCCCAGAAAGACTTTAGTATTGATTTTGCTGAAGGGTGTTGGCCAGCCAAGCCAAATCTTGTTTTCTTAGTGTGCCGTGTAAGAATGGAAGGATGAGAGAAGAACAGGGGAGGTGGTTACAGTGAATAGGTTCAGAAACAGGAATACCATAGGACTCCTGCTGTCCAATAACACACTCTCACACACTTACTAAACAACATCAAGGGCTTTTATCCAACTATTTCCTCTTGCACGGCATAATGATGGCATAAAGATCCTGTGCTAACAGCCAATCTGACCACAGCAACACATATCATCTTTGCTCTGCTGTTATGTGATTCTTACTTTCTGGAGACAAAGGCTTACATCTTACATCTATTGTTTGGGTGGTATTGATTTAATCAGTGCACTCCTTACTTTTTATTGAATACATTTTTTTCCTTTAGCATTATTATAGTGTCTTAGCACTGCACTACCTAGATATCACTTGTATTTTCAGATCAACAACATATTGTGTTAAATAGCCTTCATTATATACTGATGAGCCGCATGCTTTCCCATGAAAATGTGAGGAATTTAAGCATATTGCACTTTTACACTCGCTTTAAGTCACGCTGGGTGAAACTGTCAAAGCAAAAGCCTGAAATGTGAATATAAATGTAAAATGCAAATGTTACAGTGAGTTGGGCTGTGTGTGACTGACAGGTGAGAGCAGTGAGGGAGGCAGCGGTGAGAAGGCATGCTGGAGGATTGGGCTCAAGGTAGCCTGGGACATCCACACACCTGGCCTGACGCTGCCACTGGAGTCTGGAGACTGCTACTACATGAGAGGTACTGAATCTTCTCCGTAAACACACACGCAGACATGCACACATGCGCATGTAAACACGTTGCTCACACAACTCGGCCACATTCACCACTGAGTCCGACTTTGGAGGAAGGAACGCTTTTATTACCCTGCGTTTTAGTGTTTCTTGTAGTTTGTCCCAAATGACCCATGCCAGCAGGATTCACTTCACTCTCGCACTCTATTCTCTTCTTCCAACCCTCTCTGCAGGAGTGGAGCTGAGGCGTGTGTGTGTGACTGTGTGTGTGGGGGTGTGGGGGTGTGTGTATGTGTGTGGGTGTGGGGGTGGGGGGGACTTGGCCTGAACACGGAGCTTTAAGGTTCCATGAAATTGTGTGCATTAGAGAGGTTAGGAAAACCGAATGTTATTTTTTGAAGTCCTGTG
>CALSBV010012174.1:7158862-7180160 GCA_943590825.1 Bovichtus diacanthus | reverse complement strand
TGTGTGTGTGTGTGTGTGTGTGTGTGTGTGTGTGTTGAAAAGTGCCTTGATGGGGTAGAAAGTATAAAAAGATGAAAGAGAGATTTCAGAGCATCTCATAGCAAAGCCCGCCCCTTATAGCTGACTAGAAACATTACTACTAACCAGCGATTGATATGTAATTATTGTGGTACTTTGATCCAGGTGTAATTGTTAATCTCGCTTTCAATCATGTCAAAGTGGAGGAGCAAAATAAATTACCAGAGACACAAGAAAACACATTGATCTGTCACTCAAAAGCAATGTATACTACTTTCCAATGTGTTACTGGAATATTAATCTTATTGAATACATGGCCAGAGCTTGTCTATCACTTGTTCAATATGTTTTCATATTCCGACTTAATTCATACATAGCGATGTGGTGTGGGCTGTATAACCGAAAGGCAGCAAAAAAAAAAATTGAGCCTTCATACTCTGAACTCTGTCCACAGACTTTTATTAAAATCATTTGAATGTGGTTCCTCATCAGGTCCTGCGGTTGATATCATTATTATTTATCTGGGTGTCAACTCAAATTAATTTCACATTTATTAGCCCCTAATCACAGACACAGTCTCAGAGGACTTCATATCTCCCACACATAGTAAAACAATAAATTAAAACCGAATAATGAAAATGAATAAAGCCCACAACCATAGCTCTTCAAAGTGAACAAATCTATTTGATTTAATCCTATATTTTAACAGGTAGTCTCAATAAAAGAAATTCCACCCCAAAACCCGATGAGGGACAAAAATAGAGCATACCGTCTTAATGTTCTAACAGAGAGAATACATGCAGCCACAGTTCTGGCAATATTACACACAGGTGAGGTCAAAAAGACAAAAAAAAAATTAAAAAAATGCGGTACACAAAATAAGCAAAACAAAGAAAAAAGAATCCGTCAGAATCAGGTCAGATATCACTTTATCACCAGATGACGCATTTCATCTCTGAGGAAATCGTAAGCATAAGGTCTCCAACGTGGTGAGAACTTGATCCTTAAGCTGCTTTTTGTTCGAGTGTTGCATCTAGCACATCAAAATACTAACCACTTAATACCTTGGTGCCTCGCTAATTCTTCAGAATCACTGGAGCAGCTATCGTGTTGGGGTTTTTAAGTACATAAAGCCTTCTGTGAAAACAATGAGTGCAGAGAATGGGCTGATCCTGATGGGAAGAGTGTAAAATTGTCTGATTCGCTTGAACCAACGCAAAGAAAAGGACGAAAAATGGGGAAAGATTGTTGATGATAATTGTATAATTTTTGAGGGGGGGCCGGGGGGGTGGAGGAGGTTT
Source organism: Bovichtus diacanthus (assembly GCA_943590825.1). Classification (NCBI taxonomy): domain Eukaryota; kingdom Metazoa; phylum Chordata; class Actinopteri; order Perciformes; family Bovichtidae; genus Bovichtus; species Bovichtus diacanthus. Next base: position 7,178,841 of record CALSBV010012174.1, on the reverse strand, counting down.
AGGGAGGTGGAACAGGCGGAAGAAAAAAAAAAAGGCATGAGAGGGAGGGTGTTGCTTTTCAGAGGTGAAGGGGAAGAGAGAGAGATAACGGTAAAGATTTAAGTTGGAATCAGAGCATGCGAGAGAAAGTAAACCAGGAAGAGATGAAAAGCTGATGCTGTAGACAAGGGGATGTGAGTGCAGTCAGGAGGAAGTACAAGTCCTGGGAGCATTCTGGGAAGTTTCATGCCTTGTTTCTTTTTTTTTTTTTCTTTTTTTTTTGTCTGTGCACCTTTCAAAACATGGCATGTACAGTATGAAGTGGATAACCCAACAGAGATCAAACCTGAGGTGTGTGTTTTTTGGTAAAGCAGCTCCCATGTGAAGCCTGAAAAGAAAATCTCACTTCTTACAGCCCGGGATCTGTCTCTGTAGTTTTGACCGTTAATCCTATCCGTTATGTTTTCACTCGCCAATTTCACTGCCGGAGATCCCAACACTTGTAGCTACACCTTTTTAAAATGGAGCACTATTGGACAAGAACATGTTTAACGCTCTGACAAATTCCCCAAGTATTTGACTCTACTTGTTTAAATTACTTTTAAAAACCAGAAGCAAACTCACTCAAAGTGGCTGTTATAATCCATTGCATTGTTAAACTGTGTGCATGGAAAACTATGGTAAGTAATTCAAACCCAGAAGTTGCTGTGCGAGATCGTTTACTACTGACTGTTTGGGCAATAAATTAGTTTTCACAGAGTTTGTAAAGCCTGTCTGATCGCTCACATACATAGCTGCCTTGTGTGCTCTGTTGTAAGCAAGCCTTTCACTGCAACCGCATCCTTACATCAGATCCGTTTTGAAAATCCGTGCGAAAATATACTTTAACAACCAAAGGAAATGATGGGCAAAACTGATGAAAATAAGACCCAGGCAGTCACGAAAAAAACCAAACAGAAACCCCACTATGATGTATATAATATATATTGATATTTATTTAGAGCTCGGACATAATGTAGAGAAGGTCACATAAAGCTCAATATTAGCCTGTAATGTGTAATATACAGTTGGAGTGGTAAGCAGGCCGATTGTTTTTTGATATTTGGGGAGTTAGGTGGTCCGTGAGGGTTTTTTTTATTGGTTAAGTGGCCCTTGGTCTGAAAAAGTTTGAGAACCCCTGATTTAGAGCACTTTAATTTGCAATTATACACACATGCCAAATAGAAATAGTTTAATTTTACTCATGAACCACATACATATGTGTGTGCAGGTCACAGGAAATGTCAAGAGTGCAGTAGCAGACAGGAAGGAAACACAAATATTTTTCGCTCATTTTCAGGTTCTGAGAGGCCATTCTCCTCGGTAGTGAATCTTTTCCACTCGCCGATCCTTTCCATGCAGATAGAGCGATATGATGGGTGGTGTTAAATGGGTGAGATGTAGGACAATGTAATTAACGCTAGTCCTTTAGCGGGCCCCGCCTCGCTCCGCTGGGATCGCCCGATATAGTGCTCATTAATTCCTATTTGTGTGTAATGAGAGGGTCATGTTGGATGTAATAAATGGCTCTTTTATTTGGGCGAGAGCTGCGAGGCGGCATCGTCGTCTGCCTAACAGGCTCATAAACACTCTTTAGCCGCTCTCATCAGCCTCCCTTGGTGGGGAGCAATCAGACATACACAGACATATACACACATAACACAGTAGCGGGGGACAGTATACTGTGTAAATGTGTGGCGATACAGGTGGGTTTAGAAACACATGCGTAACTAACATAATCCTTTTTCTATTATTGAGTGGTAGTAGAGAAACCCAGCAGACACCATATCAGCATCAAATGTTTAAAAAAAAAGTTTTGGAATTTATTCTTTATATTTAAAGAACAACGTTAGCATTTGTGCATGGTTTTCCCCATTTTCTATAGAAAACGAAGAAGAAATATATACATTTTTAAAAAGCACTTTTTATACACTCACGATTCCTACAATTTTTTGGGTTGCATTTTCATGGCTGAGAAGCACCTATTGTAAGTCGCTTTGCATAAAAGACATACAAAGGTCAATAAATGTAATGTAATGCGATACATTGTGTGCTCGACGTTAGATTATACGAGTGTATTTTCCTTTTCTTCTTCTCTGCCAGTGATTTTTTGTTCCTTTCTAGTACCGTCAATTGAAATAGTTGAGTCTTTTTTTTTTTTTTTTTTAGTAAGGTATTGCATTTGAAAGTACAGACAGATTGATAAGTCCTCAGGTGCGTTGTTCAAATACTGATCAAGAATTTCAACACACAACACTGACAGCGAGAGTTGGCCGCTGAACAGCATTACAGCAGTCGGGGTCTATTTTGTCAAAAGATTAAACCTGCAATACAAACGATAAACAGACATAAATGTCCCGAAAAGGAGTTTGAACATGGCTGCAATGATGTCAAGACATTGTAATGTAATATAGACTTTTGATTCATTACAATAACTGGGTACATGATGTAATGTATTCACTTTTAATTCCCTTTAATGAATTAGATCAATACACTCCGCAGTGTAAAGTCTTTCAGAGCATGTGCGGTTTGTGTTGATCATACAGTATTTAATGTGAAAACTGCGAGTGTCTGTGACTTCTTTGCCAGATTGAAGAAGACAACATTGTATAGAGTGTGTGAGTCCATAATGCAGTTATATGTTACTGCTTCATGGTATGTGCCATTGTCTAATCACAACTCTGGCTATAGGGAAGCAGCATATTTTTTTGTCACATGTATAGTGCTTTGAAAGATGATGAGTCACACCCTAATTGGCTTTAAAATAACGTCACAAACAAACAAAACTGATGTCGGCTCCTCTTAAAGCTTATCCATGAAACCAAGGTTTGTGTGTGGCTGATACTACACAGACCTTATGGCCATTTAATAAAGTTAGGAGTATTTTTATGGTAGGGAACCCAGATCCTAATCTGTTCTACTTTAGACATAGTCATTCTTTTGCACCGTGCCCCTGTAGGTAATTCCCAATTGATGTCAGACTAGTCACATAAGAGTGCCTGTTTAGTTTCGCTCCGCGGTTTTCAGCCAAATGCAAAAATTGAAGAATGTTTCAGACTTCTTGTAGTCAATCAAAACTTTGTTAGCGGCACATTTCAGCCTCTGCAGACATATTCCCCCTTTTAAAAAAAAAAAAAGAAAAACCCAACCTGTATGCTAGCGTGTCTAGATGGATGGAAACCCTTTTTTTATTTTTTTTTATTGGTTTAGCATTTTTGAAGACCTGAAGTATGGTGCAGTGTGTGTTACACTGTAACTCCGGGGCTTAGAAAAAAGGCTGGCTTTGGCCCCAGTCAGCAAAAAGCTTTTTACTGGCAGGAGAGCGACGTACTGATCACAATCTGCTATCTAGCTAGAATCTAGACTCCGCTTTCATATAGTGAAAGAGAGTAAGAGGGTTTTAACAGAGCAGAAGGTGCTTGAGTGTCACGCTCATCGCAAACATCTCTGTCCAGCTCTGTCTTCATTGTCCTGAATTAGTCAAAGCGCCTCTCAAAGCTTTCTTGTGATGGATGGATGAGGCATTCTTGCCAGTGAGGAGTTTACACAAGTGTGTGTGTGTGTGTGTGTGTGTGTGTGTGTGTGTGTGTGTGTGTGTCTGGACAGCTCATTCAAACTAAGAACTATGTGGTTTAGCCATTAGGGCCAACTGGATCCACACTCCTTATCATCATGAGACTGAGACAAAAGCCTCGCAAGAAACAGGCCGGTGAATTTTTATGCGTTATTTGTGGGCCCATTGGACTACAACCCAACAACAGATTTGCCTTTTCTTCTCACCACCAAAAGGGAGCACCACAAAAGGCTGTGAGTTCTGCTTCATTTGACCCTGTGGAAAGCATATGTCCTTCCATGCCGCTAGAAGATGGAGTGCCGTTGGGGCCATAGAAAGCATCCCTGCCCACTTGAGTGTGTTACAATGCCTTCAAACAAAATCACTTGTCAGTAGTCTTCCCTTTTTGGGAGTGTCTCGACCCCCCACCCAAACCCATTGTCACTTCAAACATGTTACTCTGGTGTTTCAGACACATTTTTCTAATGTTTTACACTCCATATAATCTGCTGTGTGTAGCAAAGCCCATTTTACTGGCTGACATAATTGATGGTGCCGGCGACCTTGCAAGGGTCAAACTGGCAGAAGGGTCTTGGTTTCTATCACCACGGAGATGGCGAGAACACATTAACTCACACACACACACACACACACACACACACACACACACACACACACACACACACACAAACAAATACTGATCTTTAGATGTCCTGAGAAATTTGAAGTATGATGCTTTATCTAGGTTGCCTAACATAATATATATATATATATATATATATATATATATATATATATATATAATGTGAGTGTCAACAAAAACTGAACATTAAAGGCGTCCTAAAAGTAGACTTTATAGCAGTCGTATTGTTAGACTGTGCATGTACACCAAATAAAGTGGACACTTTTAAAATGTCTTACATGCTAGAAGGATTTATTTGGAGTAACTGCAAAGAAGTGTTGCAACAAACCTTTTTGAAAGTCAGTGCTCTGTGAGTTTCGGCTGTGAGAACTGCTCAAAGTTGCACAGATAATTCAAAAGACACACACACGCACATACAAAGAAAATACTTTCTTGAATCATCTTTGAGAGAACATTTTTATAGAGCTCGCCTCCCTCATTGACTTTACTGTTTTCTCTTTGATAATATCAAAGGTTGTGGAGCTTCAAAGTCTGGAAGACAACGCTGTCCAGCAGTGTTGACACCCTTCACTCTTCCCCTACACACACAGACACACACACACACACCTGTGTGTTTATCAACCAATCTTACGTAATGGAAACTGAACAAATTTAATTTCAGATATGCCTCAATTTTGAACCATCTGTAATCATGTGACAGCAGGCAGAGGGCAGGAAAAAAAAAAACACAGACTGACACGCACGCACACACACACACCCTTTTTATGACTTTCAAGTGTGATGTCACAGAAAACTGAATGCGGTCTGGGCTTATTTCTTCCCGGGCTAATATAATTTTTCCACTGGTGGAGAGTCCCCCCCCAAGAGCTAAGTAACTCGACGGTGGCATGCAGCAAATACACACGGATCCCTTGTCCAGACTGGAACTGGTCTTGGCAGGATCACAGCTCCCCAGTTGTTTATATCAGTGAGCAGAAGCTATCCATTACCCCGAGCAAGGTGCCTGATGCCTTTTTCCACCAGCGGTCAAAGTGATATTGGTTTCTTGTATTAGAGGAGAGAGGGAGATGGAGTCTGCCAAACTCCCACTCCGAAGTTCTATAAAATCAGATGTCTGAGCAGCTGAGCTTAAACTGTGGCAGAAGTCAGTAGAGTGTCTGACGATTTGGAGAAAAAGGTTAACATTTAAAAGCTTGAGATACCTTGCTGATTTTGGTGGGCCAGAGGAAGTCAAGTTAGGGAAGAATTACAGTAAAAGGCATAACTGACAACAGGCAGTTTAGTTAAGGTAATTCAATTTTACAAATCTCATGTTATTGCTGTGGTAGGAAAATGGGGTTCTCTGTCCTGGATGTTATTCTCAGGTGTAAATCTTTTAGCAGATGGCTAAAATTAAAACCAGCAGAGTCATCGTCTTGGTGACCACGGTCGAAGCCCCACTGAAGAGTTTAGCTACTTTTGGTAATTACCAGCATTAGAAAAAATAGAGAAATTACCTTCTTTTCATCCCATGAGGCATTGAATCTCACATTTCTACATGGAAGATACATTTGCCAAGATAGAGATGATAAAACAAAAAAAAGGTTGTCAATTGAGGAGTCTAACCGAAACAAACAATATCTTTACTGCAGAGTGAAGTCCATTTGGGGATTCGGGCAGCAGACACTATGTAGGTTCTCAAAAGCAGCCACACAATCTGTACATGGCCAGAAGATTATCAATCTTCTGCTGATGAAAGCTGGATTCTTTTCCCCTCAAAAAAAACGCCTCACTCTTTGTAGAGTAAGCCAGCCTGGATTAGACTGCCAACTTAATGCAGTAAATGTAATTTTTTTTAATGTAGAACTGATTCAGTGGGGCTTGCATGTTATCGCAATTAAAGAGTTAAAGCCCCTGGTGGTAGCTCAACAGTCTCAAACAGGACAATGAGTTACGTTCTAGGTAGGGCCATGCCTGTCTCCATATGGCCACACAGACTTGTTGGCACACAGAGAGACAGGCAGGTCTACTGGTCTGTTGCTGGGTCTGTTACACATGGTAGTGGCAGGGAGACGGGCGTAGAGGTTGCCAGTCTGACAGACAGAGGTGCACTCAGCAGGGGAGGAACCACGGTGGCTAATTAACGCCAGCCACCAGCCAAAACCTGGGAAATGTTAGGTGTTACTGGTGATTTTGTTTACCACCTTCTTTTTTAGGTAAACACCCATCATTTGGGTGGTCTATTCCGGTCTTGGAATCACCAGGATTTTATTATTTTTTATATATATATTAATAGTTAAAAATGGAGGTACATTTGGAGATCTTGAAGTGTTTGTGGCCTGCATTCGCAAAAGGTTTCCTATGTAAGAGAGTGCCAGGGAGCTTAAGAGTGCTCTGGGCCCTCTGAAAGTCCTGGTCTAAAGTCAGCTACGACATTTCATGGGGTGTTAACAATTTCTCAGACACTCTGGTGGCCAGCTTGTAGCTCTGTTTTATGGAGTGTAAACCTTCAGTTCTGCATGCATCTTTTTTTAAAAATGTTTAACTCTCCTAACTTTGAGCTATTACGTGACCCGGGACAGCTATTCTGTGAAGTTTTAGGGGACGGACACCATATTGCACTATGCTCAGCAACAAACTATCTTCCCATTCCGCCATTCTGTGTAGAAAGAATGACATGTTGGTATGTGATGGGATAGACAGATGCTTGTTGGTGTTAAGATACAGTCCTGGCTCGAGGTGTTAGTGAGCTGCCCCAGGCTGCCCTCCAGCCAGCCTTCACTTGGAACGCTATCATCACTCCAGCTCCCCACCAACCAAAATATCACCTCAGCTTGGCTACGTGTTTGTTTACCTACCCTGCTTCTGCACAGGGCCGGAAATGTTTAGTAAAATAGACAGGGTTGAGTTTCTCTTTTTTTTTTTTGGGACCAGGGATGGAGGTACCCTGGTCCTCCTTGTCCTCTTGTTCACCTCTGGATGTGTCCTGGGTCAGGGGGACATCTGTGGTCAGCGTCAGGCTGAGCGAGGTGGAGGCTGAGGATAGCTACTGTCATCATGGGGTAAATAGAAGGAAAGAGGGGGCTGATTAGCGTTAACACAAGCCCGGAGATAAAGGGCCGCGGTCCTGCTGTGGCTGACTGAGGCCGGGGTTAGCCTGTAAACAACCAGCGGGGAGTCTAAATGGCCTGGAGATCAGCCTTTGGCTAAACCTGAAGGCCTCTCTCAGCACCGGGCCTTCTAAACACTAAACACACGAACATATATGCACACACACTCGGGCACGCAAACACACATGCACACATTTTCGTCAGAACGAGGCTTGGCAACAACGCATTCACATTATCAGAGGCACACCTATACTCACAAAAAACGAACTGAGAACAAATATTAAAAAGAGGCTTCCGAATACACACCCACGAGTGCACACACACTGGGGTGTTCGACGTGTGTAATGGAAGAGGTGAGCAGACTGCAATGTGTTGGTGAGCGATGGGCTCTATTTTGGACACTTCTGTCATCATCATTGAGTCGGGACAGAAAAGCGTTTGGCCGTCAATTTGTAGGCAACGAGGTGATGATGTTCAAACGTGGTTCGACTTGAAAAGTTTGTGAATCATGTGGATTTACTGGATGTAGTTTTTGTTAGAATGAGCTCAGTGGCCTGCGCTGTCTCCCCCCCCCAGCTCATTTTGTTCCTAGGCCAGCTCTGGGAAGAGCTCAAGCGGGCTCAGAAGCAGAGCGGCTTTCAGATCAACCACGAATCATTCGCTCATCAACACTGTGCTTGAGACACTGAGACTGTGCTACACGGCCAGCATGTGCAATGTGACGTCTACTAGCTGAGATGGTGATACAGTCTGAATGCACTTTCTGGCACTTTCTTAGCCTGACACTCATCCCAGGAGGACAGGGTTTGATCCAAACCAAAAGGTACAGTTTCCATAGGGGGTACAGCCAGCCCTGCTTCCTCCTGGTCACCGTAATCTTCGGTGTCTCCTCCGAGTCAGGCATAATCAGTCACACACCGCCACATGTTTTGACACCTGTCCTGTGTGCTGTGGAGGAAGTAAGCATATTACTCTGCTGCAAATCACACTCCTTCCCTTTGGAAATACACACACAGACAATCAAACCTATCTTCACATGAATTAAGACAGACAGGTGGATTGTCAGGAAGGGATTAAAAAAAGAGGGAGAGGAGAAGAACTGAAGGTTCCCTTACATTGTGGGTCTTTTTGAAAAGAGGGTTGGATGACTTGGGAGGTGAGTGACTGTTAATGGGAAGAAATGAACGCGCTTTACTGGTGGATGTGACAGGAAGAGACTGTTCTTAACAAGGCGTCAGAGTCAGTCAGAGTTACAGATCCATCACTTCTCAGAGGCTGGGAGAAGGAGGGGTGGGGGGGGGGGGAGACATTTAAGGATATTCAGAGAGGGAGAGAGTCTGTGAAGAGTAGAGAAGAAGAGGGAGAAAGAGGGATTTGAGTGTGGCTGACAGCACTGCATTTAATTTGGGCTGCCAGATCCTTTTTCATTTGACTCCCTCTCAACCAGCTTAGAGGCTGCGAAGGACTTGGAGGCGAAGGTTTGCCAGGATGTTTCAGATTAGCACTGATGTGCCACGTCACACTTTAAGCCGGCCTGTAATTCATGTTCAACAGGGGGATACTCACACATTACACTGTGCTGTGCAGGACGTGATTAATTGACTCACACTCTAATGTTGGGTGTAATTTGCCCATCCTCTGATGTGAAACTGACTTTATACTAGACTTACTGTATGTCGCCGTCCCAGGGATGTTATAATGGAGTCTTTGCTCAGAGCTGTGTCATTTCCAAACTAAGGATAGAAGCTCAAGGATGGAGGGAAATGCTTCAGGTAGTCTTTCTGCTCGACCCCATGCGGTTCAGTGTTCAGGGGGAAATTGAACAGGGCCAAATAGTTTGTCTTACTCAAACTTGGGTGGTAAACCAACCAATGTCATTTTAGGATTCTGTTTTAAGTAGACACTTTTCTTGTATTCAAAATGGAAATGACATGAAGATAAATGAAGATAGGGGTTGAGTATTTTTGGAACGGCATGTTTTTCCAGTGGTCAAGGTCACAGTACTGTTCACACGTCTTCATTTCTTTCTACTTGATGCAGTTATTTTCAACTACTTCTTCTCTTTTCTCAGACTATGCTTTTCCTGAATACATTGGAGGAGCACGAGGGCCAGGAAGGAGAGGGAAGACGGGAGATGGCAGAGACTCTGCTGTCTGCCTTGACAGACAGACACCAGCAAAGACAGACTTGGAGAGACAGGTAACACAATGTACAACCAACTTTGTCCTTTCTATCGGTCCTGGAGAAACACTTTTCTGACGGAATACGTGGGACAGGTATAGTAGGACACGAGCACTGTCCCATATTCAAAATGAGAACACCGTGACACACAGAAAGAGGAAAAAAAACCTTCAAACTCACTTTTAAATTCTATTCTTCTTAATATTTAAAATGTTATATGGCCCTGTTTTTTGTTTACACAGCGACAACATGTATTCATACATCTTATAGTCGGCTACTCAGAACAGTTGTATGTTTTCTATTTTAGTTAACTTGATTCCCCTCCAACAAGGTTATAGAATTTATGTTGCGAGCAGGACATCTCAGTAATATCTCAGTACATGTTGTTCATTAAAACCACTAAAAGTCATGGTGATTATTAACTCTTTCAGTTAACAGGCTCACAAACAATAAATAACACACACACAAAACATTGGGGTCAAGGGTGAACACCCAGGATGTGAATAGTTTACATGAGCATCCTCGCCAATGAGCAACAGAGGCGAATATTCAGTGAACCCCCATTAAGGAAAATGGGACGCATCTAAAACGTGCCGCTTGGACCAGAGCTAGTGAGGTGTTGAACGATGGCGAGTAAAACGCACTGCTGCATGTGCAAGCCTCACTTAAACAGTGGGGACTCGTAATAAGTGTAATCTCATCGTCAAGCAAAAATAATAATGAATCATCAATTTAGCCCTGCTTTCATTCAGTTTGCATTGACAATGATTCCCTTTGAAGAGCTGATGTGAATTCCACAGATACCCAGCGGTGTAGTGGCCGTTTGTTTGTGGTCCTTGGGCCTGGCAGCTATCACAGCTATCACAACGACACGTGTGTCTTGGATAAGCCCGGTCACTTCCTTCCTTCCAGATAAGGGCAGAGAGCTCACGGATTAGAACACTGGCCATTCATTCAGATAAAAAAAAAAAGAAAAAAGGGCCTCACACACACACACACACACACACACACACACACACACACACACACCCACAACAGTGTTATTGTAGCTGTTCATTCTCTTAGTCACTCTCCCCCTCAGCACTAGCAAGGACACACACAAACACTGGCATGCGTGTATACACGATATCTGCATTCACATATGTTTCACTGCTTATTGTCTCTATCAACAGATTTGACCTCAGTGTCACACACACACACACACACACACACACACAAACACTGTGGACCAAACATGAGCCTAAAGAAAGCAAAAGTGCCAAGGGGCTGTATCTACCGACTAAAAATTCCTGAAAGCAGCATCTTTTCTTCTGCAAGATATATGTCAACTTCCTGCAGTGTTGCTGCCTTCACCTTTCCATGGCGCCCCTCTGCTTTGAGTTGTCCCCCCCCCCCACTAGTTGACCCTTAGCTATGCCCCATCCAGATGAGCCTTGTAAACAGGCTGTTTCCACACACCTTGCTTTGCTGTGTTGACGCCCACCGCCTCACAACTCTGATGTAGGGCCGGCTCTGATAGTGCATTCCAGCTACAGGTGCTGAAAGCTAGAAACCATCTCACCACACCCAACCCAAAGCTAACATCAGCGCTGGCCCCCTCCATCCCAGGTTCCCCCACCACCCACAATGCACTGTTGCCACCTCATAACCATGTCTAAACCCTAGACTTAGCTCAGCCCAACCTAAGATCCTGACAACGAGTGTCACAGACCAGGACAGGAAATGCTCCGTCCTTGTCGGCGGGGCAGACGGACATTTACTCTATCAGCAGTGAAAGACTGATTAGATTAGTTTTGGAGGAGGGCAAGCGTCCCACACAATATGTTTGAACTCCAGCTGCTCCTGATACCTCCTCTGCCCTTTACACACATTAAATGTCTATCCCTAACCCCTACCGCCCCCACTTACCAAAAAGCCAGGGGTCATCCTGTCAAGTGGCTGTCAACAGATCTCATTTACACAAAAATACTAAACACATGGCTATATGCAATGTTAAGTGGGACGTACTGGTACCGATTTGAGATTTGCGGCTGATAAGGGTTAAGGATCTCCTCGCTAGCTCTTTGTGGTGGAAGAAGAAGTTTGTTTTTCTTTATGCATACTAAGAGACAAAGTCATTGCTTTGAATTAAAGATACAGTACAGAATCAGACACACAGTGAGGGGAATTTAGTTCACTTCAGTCAGATGTATTTAAACCTTCATTTATTTTCATAAAAGCACTCAGCAAAAGTTGACCTTCGAAATTAATTTGCTGATTCTTTTTGCTGCTTCTTTTTGCTTCTTTTTTTTTATATCGGGCGTCCTAATGAGTTTTCCACACAATATGCAACAGGCAGGCTTTTATCATGATACTGCCTTTTGTTTCCATCGTTTCTATTCAGCGCATAATGCTTGCAAAAGGATGGAAAAACGGGGGGAAAAAAGCATGATTGATGACTCTTGCTAGAGGCACATAAACATAAACAACCAGCACTGATTGATTAAGTTTCTCGTTGACTTTTTGTTTCTTAAACACCAGTTAAAGCAGCACTCTGTGCGCTGGAACGTGGGCCTGCTCGCTACCATTTTCTGCCTCCGGGGCATTTTTAGCACTACCAAGAAGAAAAGAAAGAGAAATTGGACCTGGTGACCAGTGGTTCTTCACAAGTGACTTATAGGCACTCAGAGTGAGTGATGCCCCGGCTTGCCCCACGAGCAGAAGCAGTCCATTCATTCACTCTGAGCCAACGAAGTTATGAGAGCTTTTTTATTCTTATGAGCTTTTCTGGTAACTGGGTTTTCCCGATGCACATGGTGAATTCTTTGATAGATGCTGCCCTCCGTGTCCCTTTGGTAAATGCCCCGTGAGTGCGCTGGAAATAGATGGATTATTATGTGGGTGGGTGACTGTACTGTAGGAGAGCAGTTGATAATGCCACACAGGAGGTGCAGATTGAAGAGCAAGGCACAACCTCCAGGGAACAGGCCTATGATGCGAGCTTTAATCTAAATGATTACAGTATTGCTACTTTTAAACCTCCTGGAGGAGGTGACCTCATGCTGACCTTCCAGTGCCTAGAGGTCACTGCTCTGACCAACAAAAAAAACAACATAAAAAAGCTTTGTCACAGCCGGCGAGCAAACACTGAAGGGAACAGCTGCGAGTTTTGTACTGACCATGCAAACTGCTGTAGGCTCTGTAAGGTCATTATATGATAATGAAAATCATTACAGAATTACATGGGGGTTTAGGACATGAGAGCAGCGGGGAGGGGAGGGGAGGGCCACATTGGGTTTGATAAATGGACTGTGAAGGTGCCCATCTGGCCCTCTCTATGGCTTTTTCTTCCTGCTCTTTTATCCACTCTCGTCCTTTACTACCCCGTCTTTCATTCCCCTCCTCTGTTCTCCAGCGGGCCAGTGTAAAAGCAAGCAGGCCTGTAGTGAAAGATTAACAGAGTGCAAACCCAACTCACCTCTGTGGAGAAGAAAAGAAGAGGGGAGACAGGCGGAGGTGTTTATGACCCAAGGTAGGGTTTGTGCATGACTTGGCAAAACCCTTTCCTCCGGTCTCTCAGTGTGGGCCAGTAGGAGAGTAGGCAGCCATTGACCTTTGGCATTGGAAACAGTCGGGACAGCTCAGGATGTGTGGATCGTTGTAGTTTGGAGGCACTAGGTGTCCTTTGTTTAATGGTTAGGTTAGGTTGTAATACATAACAAGGTTAGAAATAGTCATTTTGGTTTGTGTCACAGACCTGCTCCTCCTCACATTAGAAAGAGAGGTGGCAAGCGCAACGTGTGTTAATGAAAAGTGTTAAACTTCCAATATTTTTTTGCAGCAGAGGGACAGCACGCTCTGCAGCTGTGTCAGCTTGGGATCGATATACATCCTATTCATTTGTATCCCATTGAGACGTTGTACGTGATATAGGACTGCACAAATGAACTTATGTCAGGGCTTTTTCTCCATCTTTGCAAGGAGGCATTGTATTTTCAGAGTTTTTTTTTTATTTAAATAAAGAAAGTGTTTACTCATGTTAAACTTACGTATCCATGAAAGAGCATTTAGTGTCTTTTATTTCCATGTAGTTTGTAACTTCTGTGTTTATTTTTGAAATATATAAAATGTCAATATGTTTTTCCCTTTATATTTTACATTTTAAATGACAAACATTTACATTTTTTAAATAATCATAGGCAAATCTTCTTTTATTATCTAATTCCATTTCAGTTGCCCTTTGAAAAGAGAAGCAGTTGACCCACACTGTACAGGTCAGGGGTGTTACTATAATAGCTGTACACTCAGAATCTGTGGTGTAGTACATCTGTTGCCTGTGTTTATTACTTTTCTCCAACTTGTTGGGAGTTAGTGAGGTCTTTATCCCAAGACAAAGGCAACATCAGCTGACATGGCAAGCAGAGCTAAAGGACAGAGAAGGAGGTCCACGTGTCCACAGCTGCACTCATCACTCAGCTGTCCAGCTTGACCCATGAACTGTAGGGCCGTCTCCCAGCCTCCATTGGCTTTATGTTTCCTGCCATTGTCATCCTCTCTTGTCCTCACCTGGACAGGGCGCTGCTACACAAAAGGCCCAGTCTGTCATCAAAACCAAGGGTCACCGGGGGCCAGAGAGCCGAGGTTGAAGCTGTGCCCAGCCGGGGATGACCCCACCAGTGATGTCAGCTTCCAGTTGCACCCCTGTGGAGAGGCATAGAGACAGAGAAAAAGGAGAAGAGAGACCTTCGTTGGCTGGCACTTCATTCCAGGAGTGGTGACATTTCTTTTGTGTTGTCCCTGACAAACCCCGCCCCGATTCCTGCACTGGGGTGGGACAGGGAATTAGGAGACAATGGCCGTCCCCTGTCCCAGATGGGAGTTGGAAAGATTGTCAATGTCGTGTCCACAATAAAGATGGACAGAACACAGCCTTGTCTAATGTGGCCAATGACCTCCTTAAAGCCCAAGAAATGGAGACGCCATATTGCAGGGATTACTCCCATATACAACTCACTCTCTTTATACACTCGAGGGTTTGCTGGGCACAGGCTCCCATAGACCTCTAGCAAAGCCGTCATCCGTTCAGCTGTCATTGCACAAGGGATTGGGTGGGGTTTCTGAAGTTTTAAATTGTAGGCCATGTGTCCTTCCAGGACTTTCTTTCAGTGTGAGGAATCTAACTGGCTATTATGTCGATGGGTTTGGGAAACAGGGTTTGTGCGGTACAATTAAGAGTAGGTGGCATCGAGCTGTCAATAAGTAGGTTTAATTAGCGAGGGTGGTGGTGGTTTTGGAGCAGGCATCAAAAACCAGTTTTGGTTGGCGGCAGGTCGGCCTGGGTGTGTTGTCAACCGGACCTGTGTGATAGGTTAATCAGATCTCCCAGGCAGCAGCCACACATTTGCCTCGACATCACCCCTACATCAGCAGTCCTGTTTTGCATGCCGAAGAGACGGGGCCAAGCTCAGTCTGTTTTCCTTGGCATGTGTTCGAAGAGCAAAAGTTTTGCTGGCTGCGCCATTGTTTCTCTTTACCTCTTCTCTTTATGGTGGGCAGACACCTGTGTGTGGTGGGTGGAACCCTCATCCCACAAACATGTTCTTTATCTTTGTTTTTCTTTGTACCACCTACTTTTGCCGTCATCGACATTGCTGTGTTTACTTGGTTTCAGGGCACTGTAGGGGAAAACAAATAAGTACATGTCATCTGTCTCTTTCATCACCGGCCAGCCTGTAATTAGTGCAAGCGCAGTGGTTAGCCTAAGACGCTGTCGTCTCATTTGTCTGTCTTTATCTAAAACATGTCTGTGTGGTCCCTTAGACCGGTTATATGCGTGCAGCGAGATCGCCCGTGGCCTGCGTGTTTGTGAGGTGTGTGTTTGTGTGTGCTTGATTGTAAATTATGAATTGTTCTCTCGTACACCCGCCCCTGTTTAGCAATCAGTCAGTTATGCATGACATGCCCTGACCTCAGCAGAACCTCACAGCTGCTGTTACCGTATCAGTCGTACTCCCATCGTAGGTAGCTCCCAGGCTGGAAAGTACTTGAGGGTATATCTTATTCTTGCAGGAATGTACTTTGAATAAGATGAATGCCGATGCTACGCTACTTCGTTACCTTCTACTTACTGTACAAACAAGTTCTACCCGTGTAAATATGCACTTACCTCTATCTTGCCTTTTTCTCAAACAAGTCAGTAATTGGCCGTTGAGGTACATGCTTTCTCTCGTTTTGTGGTTCGCTGTTGGTATGGAAGGCTTGCAACTGGCAGGGAGCAGTATCACGCTCTCTCTTTGTTAACTTTCTCCGCTTATCCTTGACTGAGTCACAACTGCATTAAATTGCTCACAGGTTTTAATAGAAACAGTCATTTGATAATTATGCATTTCACGGTAAGAGCTTGGCAATGCAATGTGGCACAGAAAAGGGAGAAAGAGAGAGTTAAAAATGTCATTAAAAGTCCCACAGACATTTAAACACACTTGTTGCAGAGACAGTTGCCCATTAAATGCTGCCTTTTTTAATATGGAAACAAGATTTGTGTTTGGAAAAGACAATGTGGTAAGGAGAGAGGGGGAGGATATGGGTTTGGACCTGTTTTACTGGTTGTCACGAAAACCAGGGCATTCTTTCTGGTCAAACCCAACATCCCAGAGAGCTGATAGAGCATTATTGGGTGAGGATGTGTTGGAGGCATGTGAAACAAACGGCCAGAACATAGCATTACGGGTCGGCGGAGGGTGTGCTCACCAACAATACTGTCATTACAGTTTATCTCGTCTAAGATATTGTTTGTTGTTATATGTTTGTTTTTTGGTTGGATAGCAGTCCTCCTCAAAACCTTAAGTGGAAACGGTACCAATTCAGGATTTTCCACGGAAATAATGTACACGTGAACAAATGTTTGTGAGCCAATTAAGCGAGCGCAATAATGATGTCAATTATTATGTACCGGTATAGGCCTCAGTAAACATACAAACAATCTGCATATCAGATGCTTGTAAAACTTCACGTTGTGTTTTGCGTGTGATTTGTTACAGCCACTTGAAGGTTAAACATTTCTGTGCTGCGTTTGGGTTGTTAATGTCTATATCAGAGAATTAACTGAAGAAATGTATGCCATGTTTAAACACGTGCACATTATACACGCATGCACACCACATGCTCCATCCTTTCCCTTTTTCTCCACCTCATCTACCACAACCACACCACCTGGGCCCCCCCCCTCCCTCCTGCACCCCCTCCACTCTATATACGCACATCTTTCTCCCCTCCTCTGTTAATTATAACCTACACCGCTGGAACACTTCATTTCATATCAAGCATATTGTCTCTTCAAGGCTGGCAGGCAGGTCATAAATTATCCTGAAGGTGAGGATGGAAGTTGGAGGAGATAGTTATGAAAATTTCATCTGTCTGCCGTAGCGGCCGCAGCTGCTCCTGTCACCAGCCGTGTGCTGGAGGAATTACACCGGGTCAGCGTTTGTGTGTATGCATGTGGGTGTGTTCTTCGGTTTGTGCATATGCGTAGGTACATGAACACATGTGAACAGTTACAGTGTGCACGTATATACGCCACTCGCGCATGCAGGTCTTTGTGTACCTGCACATTTGTCCCTGCGTGCGTGTGCGTGTTCCTGTGTGTGTCGCTGGGCCGGTGTGTACAAAAGGTTGGCCAGGTAAGACCCGCCTGTCAGTGTGTGGAACAACTCTGGCGTCCCTGTCACCCCAGGGCCCCCAGTTCTGCCCCGAAGCAGGGAGACTGGGAGGGGGGGGACAACCTCGCAGGGCGGTCCCCAAGCTGTCTCTGTTCATTACCGCTACAGAGACGGGACGTGGCCGGCAGGTGGCCAGACCTTTAGTCCTTACCTACTGTGATCATCTGCTGCTCCACTCTGTGTACGTGTGTCTGTGTGGGTGGGTGGGTTTGCAAGTGTGTTTGAGAATGAAAAAGAGTCAGAGGAAACCCATAACTTATGTATTCGAGCAGGGAAGTGCATATTTTATGTTTGACCTATGAATGTGCGTTTGCGTCTTTGACAGATTATTGCATGGTAGCGATGTGCCTGTGCAGGCGCATCTCTTAATGACTACGCTTACGTATTTACAAATGTACAAAATTCTGCATTTGGAGAAATGGGAATGCTGCTGTGGCACTTTCCTGACAGAGCGCAGAGCATCTTTTCTCGGCAGACAGCCACTCCAAGTGGCAATTAGTAAGAAAAGAAAAAACACAGTAGAACTCCCCCTTCGTCCCCTCCTACGTCAATCTGCAGTTTCCTGCAAAAATTCTATTAGGGCCAAAGTCCATAGCTGTTAATTACAATTCTAACTAGCTTGCCTCCTGACGAATGGATGGCTGCAGCAGTGATGTAGGATAAAAGGGATATCAGCGATTTCACTTCCCTGTACAAAGGCTGCCTCTGAAATGGGTCATCAATCCCACAGTGATAAATGTCTGGTGGAGTAATGACTCTCTTATCGGCGCCGGATTACTGCAGATATTTGTAATTAGTGTAGCCACACAAGTCCCCAACAGATGTTTTTGAGGCGGCACAATATTGAAGCCTTGTTTTAGTGCTAAATGGGAACTTTCTGCAAAGAATGGGGATAGTTAGAGCTATTGTATTGCGTCAGACATAGGTGAATCCAGAGAACTGAGCCACTGTCAGTGGGAAAGTGTGAATGTGTTCCGCTGCTCACACACCTACAGTGCACACAAATGTATGGAACCCCATGTACACACACACACATTTGAGCTCATGACCTGATAACTAAATACACAGCCTGAGGTCAATCCTTCAGCTATTGAGCTCAGTCGTCACATGACTGTGAGAGCCAGGGGGCTCCTCTTCTCCTCCTGTTCTTCCTCCTCCTCCTCCTCCTCCTCCTCCTATCCCAGCCCCAGAGGTAGCGAATGCTACGGCAGGGGGAGTGAACGATTTTATTTTTTCACTTTTAACTTCCATTTCTCATGTTTTGGGTCGAGATTCACTAGCTGCCCTGAAGTTTTTTTCTTCTTCCTCCTCTTCCAGCTCTCATGAAATCACAATGCGATGTATTCAGCCTGAGGTGTAGCTCTATTCACAATGCAGTTTGACACTACGAAGCCCGGCTCCCCGCCTCTTTCACTAATGCATCTGTACAGACGGTCTGCTGACAAGTCTGTACCACTAATACAATTGTCCTGGCTGTAGTCGACAGCTACTTTGACTAAAGATGTTTCATACACAAAAAAGGGAGACCTGTGTTTGATTCATTTCTGTCCTCTTCCATAGATATATTTAAATACAGATGTACGTTTCCTAGAGAACTGGTGCCTATGAACCCTTTGTGTCTAGATTTGGTTGAGGGCTGCGTTCTGTTGCCAAGATATACTCTCACCAACCTATTGCCCGACACACCCACAAACCTACACACACACGCACACACACAGCCTGCCCGGCACTGACAGACGTGTAAGCAGATGCAGCCAGAACTGGTAATGGCAGGTGATTATAAGTGGCACACGTGCCAAACTAATTAAACCCCTGGGTTGACAGCAGCATTTGGTAGCACTGGCATTCTGGCATGCTGGCATTAGAATAATTGTAGCAGCAGCACATTTCACCTGCGAGACTGCAGCTAACAATGTCATTTATTTTACAGCAGGCTGCACTGGATGTTGCTACAGAGGCCCGAGTTAGCTTGCTTTAGGCTTGACATGTATGGCAACCTCTGGCACAGATGGGACAGCTTCTCTCTGTCTCTTGAGCCACGCGTTTGCTCGGTGGTTTCTATGTTTTAAGCGGTTGTACAGTGTATAAATGTTAAACCTCAGGTTAGATAAGTAGTTCATCCACTCAACTGTTTGTTTGAAGTTTTCTACTTAATAATAATAATAATAATAAAAATAAAAATAACAATAATAATTATAACACTAATTATAACAACAATAATAATAATAATAATAATAATATGAACAGTACTTATAACAATAATAATAATAATAATAGTAGTAGTAGTGATAATAGAGTTTACGAAGATATGATCCAAACAGACATGGAAATAGCTTTACATACAGAAAGAAATGCACACATACGCCCCTATAGGAATAACACCAATATTTACTCAAACACTTTGTCATAGGTGATGAGAATAAAAGAAAATTATTTAATAAAAACCGTAAATCTAGCTAGGAAATGACGTTTTAAGAAGTGTTTTAAAGGAGAACACAGACTCATCCAGCGTGATATCTCACGGCAGGTTGAGCCACCTCTGCATGTCCCCCACTTAGGACACACTGCAGCAGGCAGGCAGGAAGGAGACAAGGACAGGTCTCTCAGGTCGTTCAGTTCTCAGGTCATCACAGCTCCAGCTGGAGGGCTGGAGCTGAAAGCCTTCCTCACAGAGGTCAGGGCTATGCCGGGAGGTCAAAAACTGCACAAGGAGGCCCACCTGCACACATTCTGTGAATCTCCACACGCACAACTCTCTCTCTCTCTCTCTCTCTCTCTCTCTCTCTCTCTCTCTCTCT
>CALSBV010012174.1:7125288-7158178 GCA_943590825.1 Bovichtus diacanthus | reverse complement strand
GTGTGTGTGTGTGTGTGTGTGTGTGTGTGTGTGTGTGTGTGTGTGTGAGAGAGTACAGTCAAGTGTCTGTGTGTGTCCTCTGCAAGCGTGCATGTGTGATAGAGCAGGCCTTCGGGCTGCTGCGGTGTGTTATCTGTTTTTTCAACCTTGTCATACTAATTACAGTCCATATTTACTTACATTCTCTTTTTGTTTTCTGCCCTCGATAGGCATCTGTGAGTGCCTCTGCCTAGGCTGTTCTCATTAACAAACTGATGATGTGTGATAGGTCTATCTAGTGATGATACAGGGAGCGTTTCCAAAAAAAGAGGTCATGATACAAATGTTGTCAGCTTTTTGCAACCACAAAGAATTATGGCTCTTGTTATCAGTGGCGCTGCGATTGTAAGTTTGCCAGTGAGTGTTGGTGGGGAAATGCTCCATGTGCGAATCAAAGCCAAATGAAAAAAGGCGTTAACATTAACTTGTATCAGAACCTTATTAAATCGTATTATCCCGCCATTATAAGATGCTTCATCTTGGGGTAAGGTTGTGAGATGATTAACGAGAAAGAAAAGAAGAAAAAAAGCTACACAAAATCTGTTGTTTCAAAGTTTCAAATCTAACTTTTTTTTCCCTCTTAAAAACTTGATAGTTTTCCCTCTTTGGACATTTAGCTTTACTGGAATGAAGCATTCTGAGAATGTTTCACTTCCTTCCCTACGCTTCAGTTTACATGGGCATTGGCTTTCAGAAAATCAGTAGCACAACATATTAGCTAGACAGCAAAACTGCCGGGCCCAGACAGCAGACAACCAATGTTGTCTACTCTTTTGTCTCTTGTTCCTCTTGTCTCACTGACTCCACCACCAGTTTACCAGTTGTGACCTTTGTCAAGTCACCGATCGTGTTCGCTGCACGGGTCGCTCGCCACATATCACCGAAGAAAAGACAGATGGACCCGACCGCGCCCTGGCTTTCTGGAAACACTGTTTCTGATTAACCAAACCCCTTCAGTTAACTAAACTGGTTACAGCGCAATCAACAACATCGTCACGCGAGTCTGTGTGTGCGAGAGAGGCATAGACCGACCTACAATAGGATTTGTAAATGGTTAAACTGAACAGGAAGCCGCGTGAGGATACATGGTGGGGTGAGCAAGGTAAATCACCGACAGCTGAGTTTTATATGGGAGAGGTGGGTGGTAGGGTGTTTGTGGGTGTGAATGGTTTTATATGAGTGTGAGTGACTGATTCCCAGACGCAGAGCACAGTGCATCCTGAATGGGTAAATGGCATTTATTCAGCCGGTTAGTCTGGGAAAACATATGGTGCCATTTGGAGGCCCAGACTGGTGCACGCTGTTCTCCTGTAATTAGACTGGCCCAGCAGAGCAGCTACATAACTGCTTCATGATAACCGCCCTACTGTAGCCTACAGTGCTGCTGCCACACGGCCCTGGCTGCAGCACAGGACCAGCACACCGCATTACACATCCTGTTAACACACTGTTCGACACCAGTGAACACCAGTCACACCACAGCTCTGGCAGCTGCACATGTGCACCGAGGGCCAGGATTACTGGTACGTATGTGCAGGCACAAACGGAAATGTGCATCGCACCTTTTCGTTCCATTTTGTTTTCGCAATGTGCATGAAAGTTACAGTAAGTGTTTCTTTACCAAAGCAGCAACTGTGTGCGCGATCAGTGACCGGGACTTCCTTCTTGTCGTATTCCTGGAAAGAAAGATAACTTGGACACGCGTTGTCCAGCGGTGGGATTTCAGAATAGAATCAAATATAGTGATGTCTGTTACTGGAATTGTAATAATTGTCGCGTAATAATCATTTATAGAAAGGTCGAAATAGGAGTCTTTAAATAAACTTATAAGAAAATGGCAAGAAAAGATGCAAGAGGAAATATTGCTTATAAAAAACTTAAGACGCCGCCGCAATATAAATGTCAAATCAAACCATATCCACAAGCATATTAGCAGCTCAGTGAATGTCAAGTTCAAGTTTAATGACCACACGCCTGCAACTTCCCATCTACTCCGGTTGGTCAGATATTATTTCATGTTATAAAACATTTGGTTATTGCGTTCCTTTATTATTAGTCCTGTTTCTTTTTCTAATTGGATCCTTTTTTTTTTCTCGCTACCTTAGTACAGCTGTCCTGTCATTTTTATTTTATTTTTTAGAGGAGCTCTCATTCTTTGTTTGAGGTCAGAGATGTTTCTGTGGAATATTGTTTGATTCAAATTCTTGGCACACAGACACAGCCTCAGTTTAATATATCTGCGCATATTTGAACCTGGACTGCACCATTGCCCGTGCAGAGTTTGCCTGTTCCCCCCTTGTTTACTAGGATTTCCTTTAAAAAAAAAAAATTTTTAAAACTAAAAACTTGTGTGGTTGGTATGTCCTGGCCAGGATATAGTCCATGTCTTGCCCAATGTGTGCTGGGATAAATTTGACCTCCGTGTGAAGTCCAGCAGAATGCACAATAAAGCCCTTTTATTATATTGTTTCCCAACATTTGTGCATCCCTTAAAGGAACGCTCCACTAAACTCTATCATACTGCACTTTACCTGCTTTGTGTAAGATTGTAGAATACCCTTTCCTTCTTCTTTTCTTTTTCTTCTCCTTATTGTCTTTGCTCTCTCTCTTTCTTTCTTTTTTTTTAAATCACCCCTCCCCTCCCTTCATCAGGCTCAGAGAAGCAGATTGTGTGTCGAAGGTGTGGGTTGTGTTGGCAGGGCTGTGGGGGCGTCAGCTGGGCTGTTGTCCCGTCAGGGGGGAACAGGCTGGCAGCCCGGCGGGAAGGCCCTGTTAAAGATACACTGCTGGGAATCGGACTGAGCCAGCGCCTGGTCCAAACCACGCACACACACACACACACACACCGGGAGGGATTGGTAAGGAAAGTGGTGGGGGTGTCCAAACCTGGGATAAAGACATTTCCTCCCTCATTTATAAAATCTGACACCAGCAGTCTGCCCTTCTCCTCCCTCATCAACTTCCCTTCATTAGGATTACAGACACAAACACGCGCGCACACACACACGCGCACACACACACACATACATACACACATACACACAGTGTGAAAGTACAAGGTGGTTACTCTGATACTCTAAAGTTAGTAGAAGTTGGCTCGAAAAAAAAAATATATATATATTTGGCTTTACAGGATTCTTTTTAAAATCTGTCAATTTCTCCCTCAAAATCTTTTTAAAATTTTTTTTTCTGATTGTCAATTTTACCCCTGACCTTTTTGCAACTTATAGCCTTCCCAACGTCCTTCTAGACACCTTCAGAAACGTATATACAGTTTCACAGATGCTACTGCTGTGTTTTTCCCGCTTCACTTTGTGCATCCTTACATATGATTTAAATATCTCGGTGGGCTTGGCGGTCATTTAAAGGCACTGCAGGCTTTGTCGCACGTCTCTCTACACAGTGACGACCTATTATGTACAGCCAACACTCCCTCAACACGCACACATACAGTTACATACTGTACTACATACTGTCTGTGTCCAGAAGGGGCTGTCTGCGTGGCATGCTATTCTCTTGTTGTCTGTTTAGCAAGTACAGCATGTGAGAGTACTGCCAAATTTGCATATACCGCCATGTATATTTCAGCAGCGTTTAAGACACACATCACCGACAGTGAATTATGCATGGGGCTGGTACAGTGGAGGTGCTTGTTTTATGCACTTGTGAAGGGAAATTGAACTGTGTTTTCTTCTGACGCTCAAGGCCCAAGGCCCATTAAAGCGCACTGAGCAGACAGCTTCTAAATGGACCGGTGGACTACATCGTATTCCCCTCTAACAAAGGGGCCCTGGCATATCGAAAGGCCTCCGACGGAGTATGACAGCGAGGTAATATGATTCCCACCTCTCCAAAGGGACCGACTGAGGTTGTAGTATCCGCGTAGACCACGGCGTCTTTTTCTACGTGAATGTGCATGTGTGTTTGTTAAATGCGGTGCTGTGGCACAGATGAGTGACTGAATAATTCAAAACTGGCATGTCTCACAAAATGATGCAAACCCGTGCATGGATTGTCAGTGGGAGAAATAGAGTGTTGCAGTAAAGACAGCCTAAAAGGCTCTTATGCATTATAGACTAGCCTTTTTGAAAATGTTTTTTTCATATGCAAATGGCACACACATAGCTGCATCTCGAATCCAAATGAGGCGTAGGGCTGTTTATGTTTATGTTGTGTAAGCTACTGCGAGGAGAAGATGGAGGGGTGTTGGTCGAAACACATCGAAGATACAATAAAAGACACAATTGCGCCACTATCCATGTTCGCTTCAAAGAATGAGCTGCTGTGGCTGTGGCTGTGGCTTTGCCTGCACGGCAGCAGTTGTGTTCTCGTAAGCCACTTCTGGACTAAGGGAATAGACTGCAGAGGATGAGCATAATTATATATGTCATTTAAGACACCTATGCTCTCCCACTGCTCTATATTTATCCACTTGCCGGGCTCTAACAGGCCCTCGGGTCAACACATTGTGTCCCTACCTGTCAGCTCAGCAGTGGACGGGACATATGCGGTGGATACAGACAATATGAAGCCACCTGCTCGTCACCCTGCCCTCTCCTCCCCGCTCTCCTCTGAGCTCTCCTCCTCTCTTCTACTCCACTTCTCTTCTCTTTGCCTCACCTTGCCACTAGATGCATCTGTGACAATTCATACATTTCCTGTCATAGTAGCCTTGTTTAGCTTGGCTTAGTACCAGTGAATCTGCTATTTATAGAGTTTGTTTTAGCCACCTCTGTGTGGCAAATGATGATAAGCCTAGCCTGTAATAAACAATCTCGTAAACAGCTCTGCAGCTCAGCCCTTAATGGCCTTAGGGGCTTGTAAGAGCTTTATAACACATTTATTACCCCTTTAATGGCCGAGGAGCTGTGAGCCATAACATAAGCTAACACTAATTTAATTTCCTGACATATATTGACTTTATGTTATCTTTAGGTTTTGGTTATTTTGCCAGCGTGATTGATTTCATACCTAGTCTTATTCAGGGTCTTGCTTAATGCGTTGTCACTCTATATAAGAAAACGATATTCAACACTTGCCTCAATTATTTTGCCACTTGGTATTCAGAGTCTGGTAAGAGAAGAGGAGAAACCATTACTTTGTTAGCCAAGAGCACACATCCACTCAGAACAGACGAAAGGGCCAGCATGGGGAATAGAGATATTTGATGTTGAATCTCCCCCTATTTACAGTAGGATGCCTGAATAAACGTGTTCAGAAGCTGGAAAGCAGCATTGTGACCCATAACCCTGAGGTATTTGAAATGGAACAGCAGGACTTACTTTGAAAAAGAATAGGAGATGTGCTCTGGGCTCACTGTTTATACCTTGATGTGATTTGGACTGAAATATATAAAAAAAAAAAAAAAAAGCCTGTTTATCTGTTCTATTCCTTTCGTCCATGGCTGAAAATTGCAGGGTTTAGGAACGGGAGGCTATTCAGATACAGTGCACTGCTGGCAGTGGTTGGGAAAAAAAATAAGAAATCTCCTCTTTTTGTTTTAGTGTCTGAAGCTGGTGGAAAAGGATTCAACAAGTATGTTTTTGTAAAAACGTTCATCATATTGTTAGCTATTTACCCATTTTTCCTGTCATCGCTGTTCAGTGTTCAAACCAGATACCGTTGCAATCCACATAACCACGGTATTATAGTTGAAGGGTCTAATAGGTAAGAGTGGATCTTTTTACAAGGTACAGATTGTCCATCACACAAGTGCCCTCTCTGCAACATTTTCCCATTATGGTTTATTAAACTAACTCTGGGGTCTGGCTATCTGCTTTTGGTTTCAGTACATCTTTCTCCAAACACCAATTTCAACCCTTCTTCAATTATTCTTTTGTCTGAAAAGAAGTAAGGTATCAATCTTTTATGTTTTTGAAAAATCTGATGAGTGCTATTTGCCGGTCCGACTGCTTGACACAGATTGTGGAGCTGGCGTGTGGAGAGAAATACGAAATTGCAGAGTCAATCAATACTGGGCCAGTAATGTTAGGGGGTGGGTCCCCTTTCAAAGAGCAGAGCCGAATTTGTACGCCTCATGTTTCTGATCTCTTACTGTAGTCATTTCATTCCAGTCACAGTTGTTATCATAGTTGCTGTTGTTTGTATGTTATTTTAGCTTCTTTCCCAAGTAGCTATTTTGCAATTTGGACAAAAATACAATTAAAGGCCCGTCTGTTTCCAATGATCCTAACGTCAGACAGATGGGGTCTGTCTATTGAAGCCATACCCGGATCCTGGCAGGTTAGAGGCTTCACTAATGAACATGCTAAATACGCGACCGGGCTGATTTTATCATAACAAGGCCTGTATGGGCTAGAATGGGTGAATATTCATTTTCATGAAGTTAAGTCTTTGCACTTTAGCCTTGGCGATAGTCCGGGGAGAACGCAGGACTCATGTTTGTAGGTATTCGCCCCTAGTGGTGTAAGTTTCAGTTGCATTTGGGAGTCTTCTCACTCATGCCAAGTCTCATGAGACTGCTGCAGTCAAGGTTTTATTTACAAAAATATATACAAATAGCACTATGTTTTCCCAAATATTGTTTTGACTTATGACTCAACAGCAATTTATTTCCTCTTTTATATGTTTTTTGCGTGATTTTAGCCCAACACTTCAGAGTACTATGAAAGCATGTTTTTTTTTTTTTTTTTTTTTGCATGAGAAGCCCCAGTCCCTATCGGGCCCCTAACCACTAAACCTGACAATGTTAGTTAGTATTTTGTGGGACATGCAATCCTGATTCTGGTTGAGCTCTACTGGGCCACTGTAAAGACCACAGTACTTTACAACCTTTGAGGAGCCATGGGATTTGTCACAAGCTTTCACTTTCAAACTCCTCACATTAAGCTTCCAACCACTGACCCTATGCTTGCCCAATTATACATGTCAAAGAAAATCTCACAATCTCACACTGATCCCTTATGCATAGCTCATGTATGTACTGTAAACAGCTTGGCCACAATCATGTATGCTGTTATAGAGTAGTCTTCGTACTTCCAGTCTGATCCTGTTACTTTCTGGGCTGCTACGACACAGACATAGGAACAAAGAGAGTGCTTTTTCTTTTTTTTTGCTACTTGTTACCTCCCTTTTTACATACAATGGCTACCGGAATTGCTATTAAAACGGCGCAAAAGTAAACACGCTAATCTCATAGCCTATAGGTAATAATAGATCATGCTGACAGATGTCGGAAAGTGTTAAGGTAATTGTAACAAATACACTTCCCCACCCTCTTCTGTCCGTCGGAGACACTTGTGTGAACGTTAGACACAGTCGGATCAGGTTTTGTGGGGACTAAGGCAGGGTCTGGGAGTGATTGATCACACTGTGTTGAGCCTGGTGGACTCAGGTCTTCGCTGAAGTACAAGCACACGCCCACTCCTTTTTCCTCCCAAGCATGCACACACAAACATTTCTAACACATTTATTTTACCTAAAACAAGCCTGAGGGCTCTGACCAAAAACACTTCTAATATAGGAAAATTGAGCTGCTTTGAACTTTGGTGTTTTTGATAACTACTTGGTATGCTTCCTGGAGGATAACCTGTGGGCTTGGCTTCCCAAGCTTTAATCCCTTTGATTAAGTGCCAGGGCAAGATAGCTCGGCACTCAATAGGCCCTTTACCTTCCTAATATCCCCACTGTCCTGGGCTTGAAAGCACCAGTGCTTTCAACTCTCAGTAGGTGAATTTTTAACCCTCCCTAGACTTCTCTTCAGATAGTTGTTTTCAAAATTTGAGCCAATAACCTCCTTCCTGTCTGTGCCCTTTCCCTTGTCCCTCATCCTGTTTTAGGTCAAGATGTCCTCTGTTATTTTGCTCTGTTTATGCGTTATGATTCATAGCAGCACACGGGTGTACGTGGTACAGTGCTGCGCCTCCTTACCTCCCTTTCAGCCGTGTGGAGCTGACGGCAGGGCCACGGCCTCCACAGATTAGCGAGGCTCAGAGGAGACGCACAGTTGCTGGGGTAATTATGCTGAGAGTTGTGGGTTGCCAGATGCAGGATGAGACTTGGGCCTTGGTTCCATACTGGTGGATCAACCCTAGAAAGCTGCAGCTAATTGTGCATACATGGTCTAGCCCACCCGAAAATCCCATCATCAAAACCATCTCTCAGGTCACGACTGTTTTGTGGAAGTATGCAAAAGTTTCCTTGTTTTGTCAGTTTGCCTCTTGCCTGAATGATATATAAATTATATTATTATTCTTATCATTTTGACCCACATTTCCGACTGAACAATTAACATTTTGGCAATTTGATTCTTCATTTCAAGCTAGTGATTTGTCACAGATTTTCTGTGTCAGGCACTATTTTGCCCGCACAAGCATACGATTTGACGACAAACCCTGAATTTAGGACTTCAGGTTTTGGTCTGACAATGGAAGAAATAAAGATTGACTATTATATATATTAATATATAAAATATATATGTGTTGATGGCTTAATTTCGGTAGATGTATTCACGGTCATAAACCCATCTCCGTCAAACTCCTCGGCTTTTGTGTTTTTTCATATAACTGAAGCTTAGCGGTGCTGTATCTGTTTAAGTTTTTTCTCTTCTTTTTGTGTTTCATACATATTTGGAATGTATCATGATCTGGGTCCAAAACCCAAGCAATTGTTTGCGCAACAATTTTTTCTGCTCTTTTATGGGGAATTGTCATAAACCTTGAAAAATAAATGAGCTTGTTTGGTGGGAGAAAACCTCAAACTTCAAATAACTGGCTCCTATTTACTGCATCTAGCTCCTGATGTCTGTTTAGATTGGCTCTGCGTTCCTCAAGAAGAGCTTTTGTTATGTATTTCACTGCAGCTGCCCAAAGACAGCCACTGGATTTAGATGCAGATAGAAAACAAGACACTCTCTAAAATTGGCTGACCCTTCCCAGCACTCGGTACCTTCTCTGCCTTCACCGCAGAGATATGAGGGCACTCTGACATACTTCTGAGGCATCTTTTGTTGTTTCTCATGGGTAAATTCTGCCCAGTCTTATTCCCTGTGAACTCCCTCCGCACATACACACACACACACACACACACACACACACACACACACACACACATAACCAAAACCAGTTCCACAGCTAAATCCAAAGCGTTGCAGTTTTATGTTCACACACATCAAATAATGTATAGTACATACAGTTTAAAGATCACAGCTGGGACCATATTTAGATATTTGCTTACGTTTATGATCTAAGACAGGGGCTTGAAACAAACGGCTATAATGGGTGTTTTTCTAACTGTAACTAGAAATTGAAATCTAATTGTTCTGTTTGCTTTCCTTATTTCTCAGTGCATCCATCTTAAAAGTGATTGATGCCCTGTTGATGCTGTAGATTAGTGTTGCAGAGAGGAGGGTCTCGAAGTATAAACAAGTGGAAAGACTTTAGCGTAGAGACTGCGGAGCTACTGTAGCATGTTTGGCTAGAGATTGTGTAAGTATATACCATTAGTATAACCATTACCAAGCAAAACATTTGCAGATTGGCAAAGTGTACAAGCCATGTGTTCTGTCAGTTTGAACAATGTTCCAAATGTCCAATGTTAAACGGACTCAACTGCGACGATTGGGGATTGTCGACCAAGGCAGATTCAGTAAGTAGCCTTTGAATGCAAATGATGAGCCCGTTTAGTTACCGATGTAGTGGGTTACCAGGTTAGACACGTAAGTTATCTGTGTCAGTGTCACTAGTTTGGGTAGGAGAGTGAGTAACCCCACCTTAGAGAGTCTTGAAGACAAGCTCCTGCTGGCCCCTCATTTATGTCCACTAGCTTATTTACAACTTTGATACAGACATAGGCTTCGCTGGCCTCTCAGCAGTCACTTTTTGGCACTTATCCTGTGCCATGCCATCCCTCTCCAACACCAAAGCAATGTCCTATGGCATTTGAATAATGTAGAAGGTTAAGTCATCCACCATGGCAGATGGCAGCGTGCACGTGTGTATGGGTGCTCGTTTGCGTACACGCCTGTGTACATAAATATGTGCAATATTCAAGATGGGCTCCATTACTTCTTCAGCAGGGTATCCCTTAACTCCTATCTTTTTAAATATTTATTTCATGAAGAGTATATATATATTTTGTTGGGGGTTATTGGGGCATGAATAAGCGTGTGTCACGGCCTTTTCACAATCCCTTATGAGCAAATCCCACCCCCATCCCTGCCTTGCCCCCAGCAGGCCCAGCTCAGAGTTCTTCTGATAGCCATGAAGGGATTTGGGCTGGATGGGCAGACCCTGACTGGGCTGATTGCTTTGAATGGTACTGGCTAAAGCTGCCTTTGAAAGCAGGGGCGTTGATGAGCGCCTTCTCAGAAGAGCCTGTGTAGTCACTGCCTCTGGGAGGGACCCTCTCTAATACCCCAGCATAAGATATACAGGAAGAGGCAGGGATCACTAGTCACCCCCAGCCATACACGCGCACACACACACACACACACATACATGCACATAGACCCACTTACTTAGACAACAACAGAAAAGTACTCTCAGTAAACTTTTTGACTCTTACTTATGTTGCCTACTAGTTGATGGATCTGTAAGTCACTCAAACTGTACGATGCAATAACTCACTTTACCCACCCAAAATACTGTAAAGTGGAGTTATTCATATTATTTAAGCCTTCGCTAAGTTTGATGAACAGCATGCCGCACGTCTTTCTATTTGTGGCGGAGCTCATTTGAGAATACTCTGTGCGGCTTGTAAAGACAGAGAGGGAGGATTTCCGGAGGAGTATGTGCGCTTGCTTGTTTTGTTCGCTGTTTCACCTTGTCCTTTTGCTCTCATAAAACACCTTGAACATGAGAGAAGACAAATTACAGCTTCAGACGCAGGTGTCCCGGTGCGTTTTTTATCTCCCAGCAGGCCCCCAGGGTACATTACCTGTGTTCCACAGGGCTGGCTGTGACATGGGAGCTGTCACTGGTGGGGCCCCTGAGGCCCAGGCTGCTGTTCTAAACAGGGGTGGCCTTCTCTCCTTGATGGACTGTCCCCCAGAGCGTTGAGCTCTGAACTTAGGATGCGTCCGCACCCAACACCCCTGACCCCAAACCCAGTTACCCCTTGACTTAGCTATCACCTTGGTCATAGGAACAGGCATGTCCTCCATGAGCACCCTCGGTGATTAACATGAAAACATATAGGCTGTACAGCTTCATGCTCATTAGGGTGATTGGTGCAAGTCGAGGCATGAAGACATCATCACGTCTTTACTGTGTTCATATGGAAAATTCCTAGGTAACACTTGTTGATGTCAGTAAACTTTGTGTCAGAGTCAGAGAGTTGGGGATACGTGCTCGTCTTCTACGGCAGTCGAATGGCTTCAGGCGAAACAAGCTCATTTTGTGTGAAACAGAGAGAGACAGAAGGGGAAAAAGAAGTAGCAGTAAATTACTGATAAGTGACAGAGAAAGCAGCTTATCGTGTGACAGCATCAGTGTGGAATGAGCGAAGGCCTGGTGTGTGTGTGAGTTAACCCTTTGACACATCTCATGGTGAGGGTGAATGTGAGACACACACAGGAGACGCGCCGATGAACAGCCGTGGTAAGAAGGAGGCGGAGAGGGAAATGGGAAAGATGGCAGGAGGGCGGTGGGTGGTGCATGCAGAGCGGCTGGCTTCATTTTCAATTGCAGTTTACGATCTTTCATGGTCATGTCTCCCCTGCCTCCTTTTCAAAATAATCGCCTGTCGGTTTTTGCGAGTCTGGCCGCCTTTCATTTCAGAGGTTTGTTTTTGAAAAGGTTGCTATTATAGCCAAATGGTTTCTGTGCTTCTCTAAACACGGCAAGGCATTAGGCTGGGCTCCGGTTTCAGGGCCTGGCTCCTAATGAGAGACCCAATCACACAGAGGGAAAAGACGGATCAGTCCTGCTACACCAGACCCAACCTGTGGTTTACCTCTTGAAACATAACCGCACTCTTTCGTTCTCGTTTTTTTCCTTTTTCTTCCAATCTGTCGCTCGCTCCACCTCCTGTCAGGACTCCTCTCTTTTACAACCGAACTTGATCAAAGTTGATTGTGCAGCTGCACTGTTCTGCACAGTTCCTGTAAATAAATAGATTAACACCCGGGCCAAAATTCGGCCTGACAGCACGTGTGGATTTTTTTTCCAATTTTTTCTTTTCAGCCGCAGACAGTAACTGTGAGTCAGAGCCGTGGCGGGCTGACATGCCATGTAAGCTTAAGCAACATATTTATGCTGTCCACCACTGATTACACTGTTAATGTCGCAGCGGGGAGATACTAACCGTGTTTCAGGTGTTTTAGCGACTGTAAAAGAAATAAAAAGGGGAAAAGTGGGAGTGCCCTCTTTCCATAAAATGCGTTTCCCACACTGTCATTAAGTCTGAGGCCAATTTAGATAAGTGTTACACTTATTCAGTCTTCAGCTCACCCACGTTACACACTTTTTTTTTTTTAATATGAATAATGATACAAATGACTAGACTTTTTTTCCTGGAATTTTTTTTCATAAGTGTGCCTGCTGCAGTCAGTGTTCTCCACTGTGGGGTCAGTGACAATAAGGATATTAGCTGTACAGTACTTTTCAGTGTCCCTCTGTCTGGAATATGTGCTACAGCCTTGACTCAGACAGATTTTTTAAACTTACCAGGAACTCCAGTTGTGTCTCGCATTTACTTCCAGACTCTCCATGTCCCTCTCGTTGATGTATGTCTTGAAGCGGAGTCATGCAGTTTTGGGATAATTGCAAATTCTTTTATGCCCTAATCGAAACAATCTTAACCTGAACGGACGTCTCTTTACATTGAGTAATGTTGCATAGAACAAACCCATGCATGTTTCTACCTGTTCAAATCGCTCCATCTACTTTGTATGCAACTAAAATTCGCATTGCCTTCAGTCTGAACACCTCTTTACGCTAATCCTCTGCACCGTGAATGTCGACCCGTGCGAAACACGTACAATTGACTTGCGTTGTACTTGTGTTTACACAAATGGTTCTGACTGCGAGTGCATTTTGTGGAATGGTGTGGGAGCGACAGTATGGCAGCTGTGATCCCAGATCCTGCTAACCCCAATGGCTCTCCACAACTCTTCCTCCGGTGTTCACACAACTCTCCTGTATTTGCTCTGTGGAGTGGACTGAGTCACAAGACGACGGTGGCTTTGACTCCTGTAAAGCTGTAGTGGAAGAGAGGATGGAGAAGAAGAAGAAGAAGAGACAGAGAGCCGTATGCACAGTGAGTCCTCTGTCACTGCCGGCAGACACTCTTCAGTCTTCTTGCAGTGGGGACTATGATTTATGGAGGAGTCTCCATGTTGTGAGAACCTGAGAGAGGATCACTCGCTGCTGCAGGAAGAGAGAGCGGGAGAGAGCAGTCTCCTCTATCCCTGGTGCTTCTCTTACACACCTATCTTAGCTCTTCTTATTTCAATTTCTGTTTATAGTTTTGACGGATTATAAAAAAGCAATGCCGGATGGATACCTTCTTTTTTCCCCCTTCTGTTCTCTTCTCTTTTTTTTTCAAAGTGAGTGATTGTTAAACAGTTTATGTATTCTCTTTCTGCCTGTGTGTTTATTGGAGGTAGTGAATTAGGTTTGAAACCATCACTGGAGGTTGTGTTTGAAACTTGAAAGGAAGTCCCTCTCTCTCTCTCTCTCTCTCTCTCTCTCTCTCTCTCCCACTCACTCACACACAACCTCACACTCTCTCAGCGTTAGCATAGTTGTCACACTGTGGCGCCGCTATCTGCACATTATTAGTTATTACTTTATCGGCTCCCAAAGCTGTCAGAAAACACCCTTCTGGAATATATAGCAGGCATAAGCCATCAGTCCTCATTACGCTAGACCCGTGTGCAATTTACACCCAGCTGCCGCTCACACACCCATGACAACATGCTAATGTGTATGTGTTTGTGTGTGTGTGCTCCGGCTTCAATGCAGATGACAGGGCTGCACACATATGATATGAGCACACCTTTGAGGGAATGCACTCACATGTATGAACGGGGCAGGGCTAATGTGCAACATGATAAAAGCATCCACCGAGGCCTTCATGTTTGCGTTTGAAGAGAGCGAAGGCTTATGTTTTTCCGTGCGTAGCGCTGCTGCTCCAAGCCACCAGGCGGCAGGGACAACATTGAAAACTGCCGCTCAGGAAAGCTCAAGTTGTTCAGCACACAGGTGTGCGGTAAAAGCCCTGGAGGCACCCGGGACAGAACAGGGCCCAGCAAGTCAGGCTGGGTGAGTTACTGCGTATCCCAGTGATAGAGATCAACACAGTCACATCACCTGGAAAAAAAAAGAAAAGGTGTGTGTGTGTGTGGAAGGGTGGGTGGGTGAGAGAGGGGGGCGTTAAAAAAAAAAAAAAAAAAAAAAAAAAAAAACATCATATCAACATAATGAATTATGTTTTGATTCAGCCCTTAGATATTTTGCCCGAGGTGGCTGTCATGAACAGATGTAGAAGTCAGGTTCTCACCATTACTGTTTGCGTTGGAGTATGAAGATTGTGCAAATCGGACCTCCTGCACCGACATGCCGGTGGATGCTTATTACCCCAGTCCTGTTGCCAGTGACTAACCTCTCCACCGTTTGATCTAGCAAAGTGGCCACATTAGCACTGACTAATTCCCTTGGCTGTGGGTTTGGAAACAGCACACGTTCTTGAGACCTGCTGTCACACTATGATTGTAAGAGTTGAGTTAGGTCTTTGAGTCCGCCCACTCCTCCCCACATGTTTTTTTTTTTGTTCACATTCATCAGTCGGGCACATGCCCATACCAGTCTGTCAATCACAGGACTGGCACCCGCATTTGACGTGAGGAAGAAGTGGCTATATAGTCTTTGTTCTTGTGGATGTTTGTTTGTACTTTTAGAAAACGTTAACATAGGTGTCATCCATGCTCATTAAAAAGAAGTTTTTTTTTTTTTTTTTTTTTTGTTTTTTTAAGTTAATCGTAGACATCCTGACAAATTATATTTAATCATTATTTCTGTATTTATTGAGTCATTTCAATTTCAGCTGATGTTTATACAGCAATAACTCATGTCGTTTTTCTTCGGCAACCATTGTATGTCACATAAAGTACAGTTTTTCATCAGGCTTTCTTAGCAGCTGTTATAATATTTTTTTGGAGGACACACTCTTTAGAAGGTTATGAATAGTAACATTGCAGCATGCAATCCTTTGAAGCAGTGCTGTATCCAATTTGGTTATTGCAAGAGAGACATGTCCCTATTTGTCTACTCCTGCATTATCACGAGAACGCAGGAGTGTGGATGGCCAGCAGCAACAGGAAGGATTTGCTAAGTTGCTCGTGGATAGCTGAGCCTCCATCCCACATAATGCTAAACACAATTATGCAAACTTTTTTTCTTCAATGAGAACAACGCAAAATAATGGCTTTAATATATGCCCTTACCTCCAGCAAGTGTTTTGTATGCAAATGAGGTGTGATTTCAGGGACGGAGAGGCGGAGTGTCTCTTGCATCCATCTTTTGTTGCCAGGCGGATTAAGGGAGATCTGTTATGGTTTGTTAACATGGGAGCTTTTGATTCGGATTGAAACGAAACCATGTGTAGAATTAGATTAAAGACAATGTGTGGTGAGTGGCGGCTCAGGCATGTGCTGGACTTCACCCGCCCGCACGCCAGCGCTCACCACTGTGGGCCCATTGTTTGGCCCGGCTTCTGTTGTGAAGTGGGTTTTTGTCCTGTTTTTGTTCTGTAATGGGCTATAATAACTTATATAAATCACAGTGACTGAGCTGGAGCTCCACAGTTTGGGCTTGGCATTGATGGAAGGCCTGGTTCTCCAGAGGACTGGTGAGCAGAAAGTCTTGTGTATGCTGGGGGAAAGTTTGAAAGTCAGCGGGCTTTAGGTTTGACAGTGTTGTTTTGTTTTTGCGAAGGGAAAAAAGCCTGAGGTTTTCTTCTGTGGAGGAAGGTCAAATAAAGAGAGAGGAAAGCTTTGATAGTGATCTACAAACAGTGTGTTAGACCAGGACAGGTGAAGATATAAAAAATATAAGAGGGAGCTGAATTTGTGTGAATTTCTTCGCTGTCTTTCGCCTTGCCTGAAGGGCTTTATTTTTGATTTCAAAAAGAAAATGAGAAAAATAATGCTGCAATGCAAAATCAGGCTGTTCTCATTAAAAAGGGCACACAAACATCAACAAAGGGAGAGAACATAAATAATGTCTTCTTTGAAACTGTGCTCAAGTGGAAGCGAGTGTGTTTAAAAAAAATAAAATAAAAAATGTTAACTGATCTTACTGTGTGTGATAATGTGCAGGGATGATAAATGAAGGAATCAGGAATTAGTAAAAGCACTCACTGTGTTCATTACTAGTCAGTGATGTTTTGTCAATAGCAGGACTCACATCTTCTTGTAAGCTTTGGGCGGTGCATTTAGTTACACTGCTGGGAATTGTCCGTAACCCTGTTTTACATTGAAAATAGCCCAGAGGAAAAGGGGTAAGAGGAGAGAGAGGGGGGGTGCAAAGACTATCCACTGATTAATTATGCACATCCCTGATTGTGACATGCTATCTGCTGCTATTAATGGGCAAGGATAATCACTCTGGATTGTAATTCCAGCCTCTGACTTCAGAAGTGTACTGTGTCCGACATCAATCTTCATACGAAGCCCCTGCAATTTAGAGAAGAACTTCATTTGCGACTGCTATTGAGTCTCCAACTTAGATTATTTTTGAGAAGAGAATTGGAGGCAGAGAGGGTGGAGGGTTGCTTTGAATTGTGTCAGCCGTAGACAGGCAAGTTAGAACTGGAAGCAGCGATATTACTGTACACTGCTTGGGGTTATGAAAAATAATTAGAGATCTGTGTGGAAGGAAAAAAAAATATGTGTTTTGAGGTGGCATATGAAAGTTCACAGCTTTCATTGTTTGAACTTTTAATTCAGCTCTAAACGAGTGCCATTATTCTCACTCACACGTGGTGTTATTGCGGTGGAAAATATACGAGAGCTTGGAACAAAATATCACATTGAAATGTTAAATATGAGTTAATGAGAAAAATAACACTCACCAGCTGATTTTTAGGCATCATCAAAACTGCCACAGAGCCATTGCAGGTACAGTATTTGCTATGAAATGTGTTTCTGTAAATGCAAATGTCTGTTTTATGTCATGTGCGTAATAACTCTGCCTATTAGAGGGAAAATATAAAGAAGATAAATGGACAGTTTATTCCCCTTTTTATCCAATTTCAGCACATTTTTTTCATTACAAACTCAAACCTTATAAAAAAATAAAGTGAAATTGAGCCCAGCTTCTCTTTTTTTTTTTTTGCCTTCTCCAAAAGCTTCCCTGGCAGTTTGTCTAAAAGCTGAAATGAAACGAAGAATGTAATTAGAGGGAAGGGAAACTTTTAAGGGGAATTTCAGAATGCCGAGCAATCAGAGCCTTAAAAGCAGCTTTTGGTCCCCCATCAGAGAGTCTCCTGCCCAGCCACAGACATTACAAAGAGTGTAACGGGCCCCCTTTCCACAGAAACACACAACGTCTTACTGTTGTGTTTCTACCTTCTATGGGTGTGCTTTGCTGCTGTCACACCTCCCTTACATTAACCTCAGTGTGTGGCTTCCAGATCCAAGAGGAAACCACAATATGCAGGCTTTCTCCAGCTGGAAAGGGAGCTTGGTGGTGGGTGATGGGACGAAAGTAAGAGATAGAAACCGGAAGATGAAAGAAGATCAGGTGTGAGAAAGGGAGAGACCGGGGCCAGAGAAAATGCATGAAAAATAGCATGAAAAAGTCTGTCCTTTGGTTCTTTCAGGCCCATTGGCGAGGCTAAACAAACAGCGAATGCTTTGGAGAGACACATTAACTGTAACTGCCCTTGATCTGGCAGTGTTTAGAGTGCTGTCGGCATGGCTAATAAACACTTCATTTAGTTTTAATGGTGCCGGCGCCTCTCCACAGCCTTCAAAAGTACCCTTTATTTGGGTCATTTACGGCTCTTCCTCGAGGAGCACCCGAGGGACGGCAGATCCAGTCCACATCTCTGTCTGCTGGAGCACTCCCGGCCTGCGGAAAATTAATAGGGCTATCTGGGAAAAATAAATAAGTGATGGGCTTTACCCCTTGCCAAACAGCCCTGAGAGCTTATTAAGGCAAAATGAAGGGAGATGGGGCAGCAGAAAAAAGAGATTTTAATATGCATTTTGCACCTTTTAATGTAGGGCCAGGCTCGTTCTTTTCTCCGTTTCGTCCTTTCTCTTTTTTCTTCTTTATTCTATTTCCATGTGCACGCTCGCCTATCTTCTTCTTGCTTTGCCTCTGTGTTACTCTTCTACAGTAATTGTAAACACAGCAATTATGGATTGTGTGAGACTTAATTATAGCTTGTGCTGAGCCCTGGGGGAGCTCTGGCGGAATGCTGCGGCTGATAAAAACGCCAGCTCATCAGCACCCCTCCAATGGTGGCGAGCCCCAGCGAGAGTGGACCAAAGGGAACCGTTCCCCCTGGGCCCTCCCAGCCGAAGGACCAATTAGTATTAGGCGGGAATTAATCTTAACGGGACACAGCCACTCAAACAGGTCCTCCCAAGGTGAGGAGGAATTAATGTGGTTTCCTTATTGGTTATTGCTGCTGTTGTCTTTTAGGTCATT
Source organism: Bovichtus diacanthus (assembly GCA_943590825.1). Classification (NCBI taxonomy): domain Eukaryota; kingdom Metazoa; phylum Chordata; class Actinopteri; order Perciformes; family Bovichtidae; genus Bovichtus; species Bovichtus diacanthus. The sequence continues at coordinate 7,139,519 of CALSBV010012174.1, read as the reverse complement.
CCCCACTCAGCGCATGGGCTTAGGCGTCTCGATAGACCAAATCGGCCTGTAGCTGACGTGTTCCTCTGCACGCGCCGTATCGAGACACGAGTTAAAGGAAGCTCCTGGATTGGAGAAAAAGAGAAAATCGAATTGAAGGAGAAAATGTGCCATCAAATCTTTTACTGTTCATATTTGCTGCAGCTCCATTTATCCTTTTCTGGAAATAGCTTCACAAAGTCGTTTTTGGTTTGGGAAAATCATTTAAGGCAGCAGCCTTAGCTATGTAGTAGCTTCTTGTATTTAGACATTCAAAGCTCGGCCTTGTTGTCAGATCCCATCAGGAGGAGGCTCATATAGTGATCCATGCCCAGTTTGAGTATTGATTTCTGGGGAGCATGGCTCCATTAAGGTCCTGCCCGGGGGTGTGGAAGGGTCAGCCGGGGAAGTTGTGGGCTGCCGTGACCCCAGCTGCAGTTTACAATCGATTAACTCTGACTGGGAAGGGAGAAAGTCCTGGGGAAGTAAGCACAGGGCCCCACACGCGATTACACTACATTAGCCCTCTGGTCAGAGCTGTTCCAGGGGTTGCAGTAAGTTAATTAGCACTTTCTTATGATATCAGTGATGACAGGGGTAAAGCAGCTAGCATTGATTCGGCTTTACTCCATTTCAGCCTTGGAGACCAACCACCAAAGCAGCGGATACTTCCAACATCCCTCCTTCTAATCGAGCACAACATGCACGTCACTACCTGGAAACGATTAACAAGCACTAAACCGTTATGACCACTAATATGCAAACTAACCGTAGGTGTTGATCCTGATATTTCTTCTTGTCCTTTTCAAAGCAGATGATAGTACACTTTAGAGGGCTAATGGATTTGCAATAATGGCTTCTGACAGTCTGCAGGTTCGACAATCTGACAATACCCATACATAGACGTGTGCGCATGGCATGAGACTTGGAATAGAGACTTCCACTTTGACATCACATCACATGGCCTCCCCATGATATGCGTGTTTTTGCCTGTGACTGCTCATTGTCTAGCCCCTCTTTCTCAAGAGAAAACACAAAGAGCCTGCACTAATTTCTTATTTTGGCAATTAAAGTGTAAAGGTGTCAGAAGCTGATTGTCTTTGTCTCCCTCACTTACTGCATAACGAACATCTCCCCGTCTCGTCATGTCTCTCCAGTAATCCCTTTGTTCTTTGCCTGCCATTTTCTTTATTTTGCCTCCTGCTCTGTTCTTATCATTCATCTGTACCGCTCCATCTTTCTTTCTCTCTTGCGCTACATCTTTCTCTCTCCTCTACTGGTCTCACAGTGCTCCCTTTGTTGAATAAAAGGTTTGCCAATAGATCACTCGCTCTCTTTGTTCTTCCTCCTTTACAGTATGCTCCTCTCAATGTTGTTTGTTTTACCAGCAGCTAAACTGCATTACACCTTCTTTTTCTCTCTGTCTCTATCGCTCCATTCCGCCTGTCTGTTTTTGCTCGGGGCCCAGCCAGGCAGGTGAACAGCGACAGATGAAGCACCTTGTCTGTCAGCAGTGTTGGAGGGAATTAATCACAATTCAGTAAGTGCTCTGATGAGGATTCAGAGATGCTTGTTCGAGATAGAGCCATCAGGTGTGTCTGATCCGTCATGCTCTGACAGCGGCCTCGGGCGGGACACTGAACCAGGTACTAAGGCCTGTTTAGGGCCAAGTCCTGCCCTCAGGTGCTAGTGGTCATGAGTGCACAGGACTTAAAATGAAAACCCACAAACTCACCAAATGTGGGTTCATATATATCGTGTTGTCAAGTTACTGGCCAACTTAGTTGAGGCTGAATCTAATCGCAATGTCACAAAGTGTCCATGTGACCATGTGCTCAAGCTGTGTCCAAGCAGACCTGCTATTCAGTTCTATATGTGCAGCGCACTGTGCACATCGGAGGTGTGGGGAATGGAGGAAGGGCATGGTGTAAAAATGCTGCCAGGTGTGCATATTGAAAATGTGATCACCAAGTATAATATAAGCATAATGAGACACAAAGTCAAAGTTTCATTCCATCCAATATTCATATCTGCCGTTACTCATTCTATAACGCAAGAAAACCTACAAATAACATAGAAATAAATAAAACTTGACTGTTTTTTTCAGGTTGCCTTTACACTTAGTGATTAATATGGTTGCATTTTTTTTTTTTTAACCTCCGCCAAGGAGGTTTCCTGCTTGGTTTGTTGGTTTTTGTCTGTTCGTCTGTCAGCAGGATTACGGTAAAACTACTGGCTCGATTTTTTTTTTGTGAAACTTGGTGGAAAGGTTGAAGCGTGTGCCAAAAGAAGAAGAAAACACCATCACATTTTGGATGGGAACCGAAACACGGGGCGGATACATCCATACATTTTAGATATAGGGATGGTATGCTGCATCAAAATCTAATAGCCAAAATGAAACAGTTGCACATATTAATAGACACACGCTGAGATGCACATTCACATAGAGTACTATCAATGATGTCATTGTACTGTGCCACCGACAGACCGACGCTAAACAGTAGAGCTCCTCTGCATATCAGCAGCTATGCGTGGCCTTCACATGCTAAGGATGTGCCTCTGCTCCTTTTGAAAAGCCAAAGTGTATGTTGTGGCTTTGTGACAAATCTCTGACATGACACACATAATCAGATGAGAGCTCAACCCTCAGGCCAGAGGGGGCCGTTGGGACGAAAGAACAGGTTGAAAAATAATACGTATCTCTAAAATGTTACAAATTATAAGTGCTCTGCCATTGAGAGAGTTTGTCTGTTGTGCTCTTTGTGTCTAGGCCGGTTGGACATTCCTCAGGGTAATTTACGACATGGCTCCGAGCGGCTTGTTTCATTTCAGAGCCCAAATGAAAGCGTTTGTGGCATATTGGCATATTTTTCTTGTTAAGCAATGTTTAAGGTAGAGATAGACACGGCAGTAATTGCAGGTTTGGTTTGCAGTAGGAGTTGAGTTAGCAGACATCAACACTCCCCCTGCCTGGAAGAAAATGAGAATAAAAAGATAATGTTGCAGATAAAGCATGAGAGAGCTATGTCATCCTATTAACTATTTCACTTTTGTGTGACTTACACGGATCCCGCTGAAGATGCAAAGTAGATTCAAAACACGACGGGAAACATTTGAGCAGAATATAAACAAGAAAGCAAAAAAAAAAAAGTAACTGGGACAGAAATTAAGAATGAGGACACATCAGCATGTAATAGCGGTAGAATAACAAACACAAGCCAAAATTAGCCTCTCACAATAAACTGACATGGGTATAAAAACAAGCCTGCGTACATGATGTGAGATTATAATGAGGCATTGATTGTTTGTCCTCAATTTCAGTTCCCTCTCAATTTGAAGGCAGACACTTGTAAACAGCCTTACCTATGTCTTAGCTGTTCTCATTAGCCTTCTTTTCATTTCCCCCGCACGTTATTGAGCTGGAGGATCTAGATGAGAGGCCCGTGTCACTTCCTGTTTGCGGGAATGCTTCCTGTTTTCCTGACCATGTTCTCGTCGTCTGTTCCCGAGTCGGTGTTTATCGCCAGGTTTGCAACCATCTGAATGTTGCAGCTGGGGTCCTCTGGGATGTTTGTTTGTGCTGTCTTTTATTATGCCATTTTTTTTAACCGCCATTGTGGCAAGACAGGAATGTGCCATTGCTTGTTGTTGGCTGCTGGAGTGAGAAAGCCCAATTACCACAGGTCGCAGTGCCTGGTTGTAGTTGTAGGTTGGGCTTTGTGTGTGTGTGTGTGTGTGTGTGTGTGTGTGTGTGTGTGTGTGTGTGCGTGTGCGTGTGCGTGTGCGCGTGTGCGTGTGGGTGTCGGGGGTTGTTCTGGAGAGCAGCTGTCCCAGGCCCCACTGGCAGTGATGGCAGGGGATGGTTACGGTTGCAGCGGTGACAGCGAGGAAGAGGAAGGAGCAGACAGGCTTATAAGGGACTCCTCATGTGTTGTGTGCTGCCACCTTGGTTCTGCTTAGCAGCCAGCTCTCCCTGTCTGTCTCCCCACCACTTTTAACTGCTGTCTGATGTTGTAAAACCTTGTATGTGACGCTGCGACTGAAGTCATGTGCGTTCCTCCCGGTTTACACAGTATGTGTGGCCAATTAGAGCTGGGGTTATGAGGCTGATGTATGGATTATAGTCTATTATTCCTTCTTCCCTAATGTTGACCATTAACTGCTGTGTCATTAGTTACTTTACCAACTGTGGTGGCGGCACAGGAAGGCACACAGTCTGTCATACACATTTCTCTGTGAGTGCAAGGCATGGGACACAGGAATGTGCCTGCAAAACGATGACAGTATTCTTGGGAATGTTAGCAGAGTAAACCAGGAAACCGCATTATATTGTTGCCATCTAATTACAAGAAAAATAGCCAGTACACCAATTTCACTTTTAAATTGGCTTTTTTTTTTGCATTTTCAAATGCACATTGTTGAACGGTGTGTTACGGAATAAACCCTCAATTTAACAAGAGAAACATGTAAATTGTGAGTGTTCTGGTGTCGCTGCTGCAGTGTACACAATAGTGTCCTGTTCCTGATTCCTCTACGGTGTTTCTTTTCCCACTGTGGGCAGCGTTGTGTGGGACACAGCATTGACTCGCTGTCTGTCTGTCGGTCTCATATCCAGCGTGGCAGCGTAGTGAGCGGTGTCTAATGGAGCCTCTGATGAATAATGAGTCCATACACTGGTAATGTTCTGTGCCGAGTAACGGCTGCATTGGTTTCTGTCCTGTTAACTCCGCTGGTGTAAGATTGATTGCGGTGTGCTCCGCAGTCATACAAAGACACTTCATTGCTTGGCAATGAAAATAAAGCTTCTCCCACTGAAATGAAGAGCAATGGCACTAGGGCAACAGAGGCAGACCAGCTCCAAGGCCTGGAGACAACCACGGCCCCGTATCACCAGCACGAGTGAGTGACACACCATGAAATGGGCGCCGCTCCAATAAGACTTATTTGTTTACACATTGCTTTCTGCTAATTGAGGTGTGGCAGAGTTTGTTATTTTTTTTTTTCCTCAGTCGAGATGAACCTTATTCGGCCCCCGATTAGGCCTCTCACTGTACTTAGAGATCCTCCACCAAGACTCTCCTTCAAATTACACTTGACACTGTGAAGAAACATCTAATAGAAGTGTGTAATGGGCTCTGATGACAAACTACACGGTTGGAAGACCATGTAATCTCCCCGCAATTAATTAAAGTGCGTCCTGTGTGTGTGTGTGTGTGTGTGTGTGTGTGTGTGTGTGTGTGTGTGTTTTTTTTTTTTCTTTTCTCCTTACTCCCTTTCTCTCACACCCAGCCTAACCAGATGCCACCAAATAACTGAAATAACATTGCCTGTCAACGGTAAAAAATGAAGACCCATACCCTAACAAAGAAAGGTACTTAGAGCTGGCAGAGGGAGGCAGATGCAGGGTTATTTATGCTTCAGTGCTTCTCAGTGTCCCGGTAAGGGTCCTCCACAGCTCAACATCTGTACCTCCAGCCGCCTAATTACCCACAACACCCCTGCCCAAGCGCTTCCTAGTCTGTCACCACCTCAAAGCTCGCTGGAGACGAGCGGGAGAAAGAGAAGGTGAGAAGAGTGTTACCCTTTTGCCGGTCTTCAACCGTACAGTATTTTATTTTTTCCCCCAGTTTAATTTGTCCTGCTTCAGGGATGCCCAGTCACAATGTGTGTGCTGCACTACACGCAGCATATCTAACACTGAAATGTTCCATCTTACAGATCAGAGAACCTTTTTTATTTAACGGAGACGCCCATTCTTAGCCCTCCTTCAACGTTGTTCTCACACTTAACTTTTGTTATTCATCTGTTTGTTTTTTTATTTATTTCCCACCACAGTATTGATTTGAAGACAAAGAACTATTAGGCCCATTTTGGGGATAATTTCCCTGTCTTCACTTATTTTTATAAGTAAATGAGAAATTTGCCATGCTTTATGGAAGTTTTGATGGGAGCTATCAGTTTGGAGTTGCTTGTGCCATTGATTTGATTAAAGGCATTATGCATTGTCTAATGAGTTTTACACATGGCTGAGTGGTGAATAATCACCCAGTGATTCCTGACCCAGAACTCTTCACACCCCCTCCTCTTCTTATTTTTCTCACTTTCTCCCTTTATCACTCCCGGAGCAGAGAAGCAGACACTCGGTAGTTCACAGAAGAGGTAATGGAAATCAATTGAGACCATGATTTGAAGAGTATTTTTTTCCTCCTTTTTTTTTTTTTTTTTCACCCTCTCTCAAGTCAAATTGATTCCTTTGCTTGTTTTGCTTTAATAATCATTTTTCTGTAGGTGTTGAGTAAATGTGCAGAGAATGAATATGAATATTAGGTGTCAAGCCTCTTTGCATGATCAGTTTTGAAAACTATAAATTTTACCCGGCTGCAAATTGTCTAGCAATTAAAGCGTATTGTGTATAATAAGCAGTGTCTCTACTGGGTGTTTAGCTTTATCGAGCCTGTCTGGAGATGGAACTCATACCTGCTGCTCTGTGAATTGCAGCATATAAAAGATGGACTGAATATGTTCCCAGGGAATATTGCCCTCTCCAAAAGACCAATCCGTCTTGCTTAGGGAGGCAATCTTAGGTGCGGTAGATAAACTAATATTTGTGTATAACCTCAGTCAGACAATACAAATGATCGGATGATTTTTCATCTCCTTATGCATACAGGGAAATATGAAAAATTGAGGTTTAGGAATATTTGCAGGGTCTGCAGGCGGCTGGCTGGGCCGCTGAGTGCCCTGGGCACCGCTCCTCCACAACGACTGCAGAGTGAAGAGTGATGAGAATATTATACCCGTCTGTTTCCCGTCACTCCCCATCCTCCCCTCCCACCTTCTTCATTCTCTCCTCTCACCACACTAATTCATACGGCCACAAGATGGAGAGAGAGGGAGAGAGCGAGTGGAAATGAGAGAGAGAGAGAGAGCATTACACAGGCCACCGCTTTGGCTTGACGTCTTTAACTTTCGCCTTCTCCCCGCCACCCATGATTGACAATCACACTGAAATAATTCTCCCGGCCCCCTCTCACTCCTCTTTGTTGTCCCTCCCACCCTAAGCCAACACCTCCGCCACCACCACCAACTCCTACCACAGACACACGCAGACTCTCTTCATCCTCTGGCCCTCGGCTCCCTCGTGCTGAAAACGTCTTATTGGGTTAATCTGCAGGTGTTACCGGGGCCAAACTATTCATCACATCGTGAAGCTGGCGGGCAGACGGGGGCACAGTGTCGCCGTTAAAGTGTCGTGGTACTGAAACTCTTGTTGATTGCGGAGGTGGAGTGAAGACATTAAGGAGGCTACGATGCTGATACTGTTGTTATTATTAGATGGCGTCCATGATATTTAATCCAAAATACCGAAACTTAACTTTGCGTCACGCAGCAGGGTTAATGTATACTGTATATAAGCTACACAAGAATCTCGAACAACCAGCTTTACTTTTACACTTAAAGACATAATGAGCAGCCCTTGAGAGCATGGGACAGTATGTGTTCTACGAGCGTCAGTCAGGACAAGGGCATGTTTTCCTATAAGACAGAGTGCATTTGGTTCCCTTCAAATATAACAGCCTGTGTCCCTTTCTATCCTTTTTCCTTGCCTTGAAAAAAAACTGCTGAATCCCACAGAATCCAGCCGTCAAGTGCAATTCCCCTCACCACCACCCCCTGACATGGAGATGGTGACATTTACCCCCACACCCCACCCTCCTCCTCCTCCTCCTCAGGTTTGGGAGTTTTTATTTTTAGTTTATTGCGTCGCCTCACGCCAAAGCCTCCATGTTTTCCCTTGAAAACCTTTCTGTTTGCTCTCTATATTTCTGCATTATCTGCCTTTGCCCTCTGCTTTTCAATATGTCTATTTTTCTCCCCCCTCCTTATTTCATTTTCTCCCTCTCTCCTGCTATATCCCTCTCCCGTCCTCTCTCTCTCTCTTTACTACGGTGAAGAACTTCTCCCCCCACCCCCGTTCATGATAAATCAGGGGTCTGAGCGGCGGCACTCGGTCAGAGGCATCAGTACCGAGGCTGATGAGATAAGCGCCGCTCCTCTCTCGGCCCTGTATGGAGATTTATTGGGCTGGGATAAGCAACAAGCTTGCCATCACTCTCGGCCAAATAGACTCCCCGCCTGCATGTGTTTATTCTTATTGCACCGCCACGACCACTGCCGCTGTCATGGGTGGAGTAGCCCCCGGAGGCCTGCTCCATGATAGAGGAAGCCTAGCCCTGCTCTCTGGATCATTACCTTCTATTAGATCAAGAAAACAAGCCTCCACTCTGGGGCTCTGAGTGACACTGATGGCCCAATTTCTCTCCATCTCTAAGGACCACATAGGCATATATAAAATAAGGTTATTGTTTATATTGGCTCCTCACATCCGAGTGTCAATGGTGTAGTCTTCCTTTTGTATTTTTGCATGGTCCTCTTCTGCTGCATTGCACATAGAAGAAAATTCCTAATTATTCATGTCCGAACATGTATTCCAGTGGTGGGGTCAGATGTCAAGGGGCATTCAGGGGCAAGAAAGGTTTGAATAGATGTACATATTGGCTTTGTGCACAATGAATGTGTGGTCTTTGAATTTGGAAACAACGTGCCCTAATTGAGCTCCACTTTGCTCCCAATTCTAGAAACACAATCTTCCTCTTATGAATCAAAAGGTTGAATTCATAAGCAAATAAATGCAACCACGCTGAATGAAAACACTCTGCGACAGCTTTACATTGTCTGGCACGACCAGTAGCTCATATTTGGATAACGCTAGCTATCGTTAGCAAACACAAGCTAGATGTGGATATGTAAGTGGCAGTTCACTGACGACTTTATGACTCTTCTTTTTTTTTACCTGGCCACTGTTAGAATATGTTTTAGAATCAGAAATCCTTTATTAGTCCCACAGTGGGGACATTTACATGGTTACAGCAGAAAGGTAAAAAAGGATACAATAAAAACACATTACAATTAAGTGGATGATAGCGTGTGAAATATAAACATTTCAATCATTTTATGACGAAAGTAAAGAACAAAGTAAACCGACGCTGCCTCACAAAGAGGTGTTTTTTCCTGCTTGTGGGCCTTATACTTGCTCTCTGCCACGGGCTATAATTGACGCGCAGATCGAAACAGTTCTGGCAATGATCCGTCTCACAAAGGAAGCTCAAAAATTGCAGATGCATTTGTGCAAGCGGCTGACAAGCACAAAGTGGCAAATTTGTTATGATTAAAGAAATATGCCATTATTAAGAGGAGAAGAAATTACATGTTGCAATAATTGGTGAAACAGGTTACCTCATGATGTCTTTAAAGGTACGACCAAAGGAAAAAAGGGTAAGTTTATGCCGTCATCCTGTTATTGCCACACGTGACCACAGTGGCCGCTGTTCAGCAGAAGTTACATAGTCTCACTCTAACTCTTCTCCTACCAGCTGCTGATGACAGCATTAATTTCAGGCTACCAGCAGTCTAACACATTAACTGTTGCCCGGTTGGTGTCAGGGAGCTGCAGGCCAGGATGTGCACGTCCAGCTCCCACTTCTCCCTCCGCTCCCTCCCCGGTGCCACGAAAAACACACTCCACTCACCCAACAAGTTCTCCACAAATTGCTTTTACCCTCCTCACCCTGTGAGTGTAAAAACGCACGCACATGCACACACAAAGTTAGTCCTGGGCGGGGTAGCGGGGGTTAGTTTTTCAGCACTCAGGTTATATTTAATCATGGCTGGCGGATGAGGAGGCTTTTCTCTTTATGAAAGGTATTAGAGCAGCACTGTGTTTTCACTCAGCTTTACACTCTGCCCCCATGCTTTTCTTCCCCTGACCTCTGTTACCATGTGCCAGGGAGGAATTTGATAAAGTGACACCGGGTGCTCCACTATCTCTTCCTCTCTCTCTCTCTCTCTCTCTCCATCTCCCATCTCTGTCTCAGATTCTAATAGTGCGTCTGGCAGGTCTGGACTGCCTCTCATCTCATCAGTGGGGTCACACACCTTTGGGCTGCCCTCGCTCTCTTCCCCCCCCAGCACTTGCCTTGTCATTTATTTTGCTGCTGAAACGGCCAGCGAACCGGCAGGCCTGATTCAATCTCCTACATCCTCCCACGGATGTACCGGACAGAGCCACGGCCGCCTTCGATAGCGCTCACATGAATGAAGGGGGGGCAGGGTTTTTACACCAGGCCTGCTTGTCTTGCAACTTCCTGCTCTCCACTCACCCTTTGCTTTTTCCTCACTGAAGCCAAACCTTCAGGGAGGATTTCCGTACGCCATACATTGTTAAAACACACTTTCGTTAGCCGAGGAATCGCACTCTGACAGAATACTCTATCATTCAACTTTCCCTCTGCATCCTTATGTGACTCACCCCCAACCCTAGTTGATCTGTACTACTTCTACTTAAGGGCCCCATTCTCTTTGATCTAACTAAAGTTACAGAGGAAAGTGTGAAGCATTGGGAAAGCTCCAGCAGGGGGGGTTTATGCCCTTTCAACACTTTGAGAAGCTGGGAATGCTCTCCATTCTGCTTCAAGTTGCACCCGGGGACTCTCCCCACTTCACTAGCATGCATCAGCAGACACTTGGTCATTAGATAGATTGACAGTGATTGTCTGGCCTGCAGAGCTGAGGCAGCCTCTGCTCTGCTCAGATGCCTGCTTTGAAATGCACACATATAGATTTTGTGTGGGCGAACAGAATTAACAGAAAACGTTACAAGCGAAAGTAATCGATAATGGTGTGAAAGATGCGGCGGACAGTGTGGAAATCACATTTTGGACAGGTTGCTACTCCAAAATTGATTGGGCGTAGCTTTAAGCTGCTGTTGTTTTTTTTCTTCTTCTTTAACTAAGGGGCTGATGGTGGGTTCGGCGCCGCTGCTCATACCTCCAGCACTGAAGAAGGTGAAAGGTGTACCGTAGGAGATGGTGTTGAGCCAAAACGGCGGCGCCTTCGGAGTGGGATGTTCTGCCTTACAGAACTGGACTGCTTGTTGTTTTCTTTTCCATTGAGAGAGGGAGTAGAGTCATTTGCTTATCGTGGGATGTTTGAGTTGGGCATGGTGAACAAAATACTCCAGCATCTCTGATCTCTCCTGTCAGACGCAACACTGAGCGTAGTTGCTGTTCTTTCACCATTGTCGGTGATAGAAATGCATTCATGACACCTGAGATTTGACTTGATCTGACTCCTGTCCTCCTTTTACTGGCTTCTCTTCCTGTGTGTTTTCATTTGCGTCTCTGTAGAGGACAAGAATCTTGAGGAGGTCGGGGGCTGTCCTCTATTATTCATCAGTGGTAATGAGTGAAAGGAGCTGGCAGCATCTGCGGACTTATTGATCCTATCCTCTGGTTTCGTGCCTCACCTCCGTTGGGGGGAGGTGGGCTCAACCCAGATGCACACCTCTTCTCTGGAGCCTAGGGAATGTGCCCAGCCCCTTGTTTATCTGCCCTGGCTGCCCGGCCACCTGGCACTGAGACATTAGTGTCTCATTGTTTTTTTTGGATGTGAGTGCCCTGTCTTGCCGTGGTTTAGAGATTGAGTGCAGTGTCATAACATATGTGATTACGCAAAATCTGTCCTCTATGGCTGTTGAAGTGAATTTTGGGAAGGTATCACACAGTGCGTTGTAGGTTAAGGTCTATAACCATACAAATAGCGGTGAAAACTGGTGTTATTGACGAAGGTAAAAGGCCCTGCCTTTATTATTTAATGTTCAGGGTTATTGTTCCCCATAAATGATGTTCATTTTGGAAACTGTGATGCTGTGTAAAATGTTGAATTTTACAAAGGATGTGTAAAGACCATTAGGCAATAACCTTCAACTGGCCTGTTGACCAAACAGTCTATCTGAACCTTGCGGAGGCCTCCCTCTCGCTCTCCGCGCCTATGTATTTCCCCCCAACCCTCCCATTTTACTGCCTTAGTGCACAAACGCGAGCCGTCTAAATTAGGCCAGTAATACCACAGAGAGGGGAGAAGTAGCCATTATGAATTATCCTTAATTACAGCCATTTCCTAAACTAATAAAGCTGCTAAATCTTTACTGCAAAGGTTAGTTTACCCAGCATGCATAAAAAGCACTGCCTGTGTGTGCGTCCATGCCTCTTTCCTTGTGCGTGAGTGTGTGTGCATGCACATGTAGGTGTGCGAGCTCATGCATTCAAGCGTACATGCTGGTGATTGGTGTGGGTAAAAAAGTGTGTGTGTGTGTGTGTGTGGGGGCGCAGGAGAGCTGGCTGGCTGGCAGCACCCATAGTCCCATTAATTTCGTGTGGGCTCCCTATCACCAGCCACAGATGCCTATAGACACGTAAATGAGTCTCCAGCGAGCGGTGGGCCGCCTCAGCCAGCCAGCTCGGGCCTAATGGGCTGGAAAGCCAGCGTATGTGACGGAAGGAGATGAGGGCCTTATTTACACTGGCAGACATTAGTGGATGGACGCTGATTCACTGATTAACACGTCAGCCTCCCTCACACACGCCCTCCCCCCATGCCTCCAGCAGTTCTCTTCAGCCCTTCCCTTTCTCCCTTCAAACCTGTTCATAGCTACACACACATACATACAGTATGAACACCCCAAAAAAAAACACAACATATCCTCTTCCTGTTGTTTTCTTCCCTTTCTTTCCTCTCTTCTCTGAACTTCCCTCACCATTCACATGCCCACACTAATAAACACATGCACACAAACACGCACACACAAACACGCACACACTCACACACACACACACACACGCACAATATCCAGTGTTGGAAATGCATGGTGGCAGGTTGCTGAGAAGGGGGAAGCCATCTGTGAATGATAGCTCCCGTGGAAAGATAATGTTTCTCATGCAGCGCCGAGTGAGGCGCTGATGGAAGAAGATGACTTTTTGAATGGTTAAGTGGGTAAACGTTAGATCACGGCCACAGCGCTCCCGTTCGCCTCACCCACCATCAATCCCTCCCTCTCCTTTTCCTCTCTCCCTCGCTCTGCCTTTCTCTCCCTTTCCGTCTACTAGATTGTTTATTGAAAAGGCACAAGGAGGCCGCCGATAAGAGAGGCAAGGCTAATGCCATGATTTGTGTCAGTCACGCCGTACAATTTGTTACAATCGCGACACTTATCACAATATAATATGTTTATTCTGGTCAATTAAGTGGCGCAGGAAGGCTCCTGCATTTGAAGTGTCACATGCAAGATGGGACGGGGTGAGGCCGATCAAAGGAAATGGAACTAATCCAATTGCACACCATCTCACGCTGCTGCTGCCTCCATGGCCATTGCATCGCCATTCAGCCTATAAACTGATGCATTTTGGGAGAAAAGAAGGGACATCAGTACAGGTTTACAGGTACAGAGATGGCCAGGTGCTGCACATGTGTATGCATAAAAACAGGTACAGACAATTGTTGAAAATGAATAGCATAAACACACACACACACACACATGCTCAGGTGTTCATTGGCACAGTTAGACCTTTCTTCTCACTTACAGACGTAGACACTACACATACACCAACACATAGTTGTGCTTACCATAGATACTCTTGCATAAACACAACTTGTATTCACAATCATATTTAGGCCCACAACTGCGCTGTACATATTCACACACTCAAGCAGACACAGACACACACACACATCCAGGACATGATTGGACAAGTATGACATAAAGGCAAACAAGGAGTGTGCAGTTATCATGCTGTTACGTAGGTTTGCATAGAAACCTTCTAATCAGCTGTATTTTTTTTTTACTGCCGTACACATTTACAGTGCTTTCGTAAACACACGGACACACGCAGAAGCAATGAGTACATCAGCACACATTTATCTGGGCGGTTTGTTGCACACATGGACACATTGTTGTCCAGCATAGATCCCAAAAGAGTCTGAGTATACATAAAAGCAGGCCAGGCAGCGAGGGCAGGCTGTGTAGCGGACCAGTGCTCCCATCGATCTGAGAGGGTTCATTAGGTAAGTGCTGACATCACAGATTGATGTCTCTTTAAACCAGTGCCTGCCGAGGAGCTGACAAGGAAAATCAGCACTATTGACTCCCTTAGTTGTGCGTGCGTGTGTGTATGTGTGTGTGTGTGTGTACCTTTGCAATATCAGTCTGTGAACATACATGCTTACATATTTGAGTACATTAATGTCAATGTGCACATATGTGGCAATAAAATGAACATGTGTGCGCTAGGATGTGGCAAATAGTTGTGTCTCTT
>CALSBV010012174.1:7099058-7109058 GCA_943590825.1 Bovichtus diacanthus | reverse complement strand
ATCGTATTATTTATGAAGTGATGTGCTACATAATGGTACTTAGTGCATGTTAACAGATGCTATTATCAGGCCCTGATCCAGAGCGCAGAAGATATATTGGAACAGTGGATGTTAATGTTGCTCCTCACCACCGTAATGCAGCAGCTCTTTAAAGGGCTAACCGCACCAAAATGCAGCACTTAGGCCGAGAGCCAGTCGAACATTAAGTGGCTCCGGTGAAAATATATAACCACAAATTGTGGCAGCCCCCGGCTGTCCCCTGACAACTTTAACATCCCCTCATCTCATCCATAACCGGCCTTCATACCCTTCTCTTCAGCGCTCCATGTCCTCTCCATCCCCTTCTTTAGTCGCTGGCCACAAGGTGGTGGTGGTCGTGTGTCTGTGTGTATATGTGGGGGTTGTTTGAGGTTTTTTAGGGTGTGGATGAGGTAAAGGGATATGATAGGACAGACCCTGGCATAATGAGTGAGTGGGGAGTATATCTGGCCTTGTGGCTCTGGAAGGAAATCTTAGGCGCCCACTCACAAGCACACACACACTACACACACAACATACAAATGCCATCCTCCTCCTCTCCCTCTTGCACCTCCAGGTCAGGGTTCACTTTCATCTGTCAAGAGGCAGAGGGAGGGCAGATTTACAATGACAGCGGAGAGCAACACCAAGTCACTGCAGTAAATATTTACACTGGTCTGACAAAAGATGTGGCTAAGGTCTGTGGGGGTTCCAAACACTGTAGAAATTACAGCTAACCCCGGATTATTAATCATTATGAAAATCATGCAGTGACATGAAAAGGCTGGATTTCTCACGGCTCTGTCATGATTGCAACAGCAGAGTGATGTCCCTGTGAAAGCATCCTGCTGTGTGAGCCTGCATGTGTGTAAGATGAATGGGGCATTAATCATGATACATGATATCATGGTTTCTCATCAGCTTGATACTGTTGCTGCCATTTATGGCTTTGGAAACACTTTCCTGACGCACCTCTTTCTCCCACTCTCTCAGCTCCATTTAGCTCCCTGGCATGAAGGTTTAAAACGAAAAATGAAGTACAAGTCGCATAAAGAGCAATAATTAAAAAATCTTTAACAATTTGTAAGTGAAAGACCACTTTTATCTGAAGCATTTTAATGAAGAAGTCTCCTTTGTACACACAGACACACTTACTCTCTCTATATCCTGGAGGTTCTAATTGTGCCCAGTATTATGAGGACACATAAAAAAAAAAGAGGAAACACAGGCCAGACACACACACATTAACCACTGTGTGTTTAAGGACGAGTTAACACGCACACACACACACACACACACACACACACACACACACATCTTGACTTAACAACTTGACATTTCTGGAACTGACCCCTTTAACACCCCCATCAGTCAATACAGAAAGACCTGAAAGAAAGATTTCTGTTTATCTTCGCCTACTACAATCCCTCTGTTGTCAACCAGCACTAGTTTATGGGCATGCAAGGGAGTTTTGTGGATTGTGTGATTTAAAAAAAAATAATAATTTAAGTTGCAAGTTATAGAAGGCCAAAGAAACTCAACTCGTGATGATTTGAGTATTTATTTTTTTTTATTTATTTATTTATTTATTTTTGCTTCATATGGGTTCGACTTTGTACATCAGTTGTTCCCAAATGTGAGTAGGACAGTAGTGTCCATATAAAAAAAATAATTGTCCTAATGCTGATGAGTGTCTACCAGTTGGTTTTGATGGGTGGGAGGATTTAATGGGTGCGCTTGTTTCCTGTGTCCTGTCGCCTCAGGTGCCACTCAAGTCTGGCCCAGACATTACCCCCTGAGGAGGCCCCAGTGGACCGGCCCTTCTGGGGTGTGGATGACCCCAGCATGCCGCTGCCCTTTGATCTGGCTGACATCATCAACAGAGTGGAGTCACTGCTCTGGAGGTGGGCCCGAGATGTTGAAGTGTAGAAATGTGCTTATGTACGCGTTGTATACATACATAGCTCATGCAGCATGCACTCATTCACAGGTGGCTACTTATTTATTTATTACATACTCATCATTTAATAGTCATTTTGTTATTATTACATAATGTCTTTATTTACTACATAAATTCACACAGACAAATGGATGCGGATGTGGTTATTTACAGTCATTCACAGCATAATTCAAGAGTCACATACAAATTGTAGGTAGTATGGTTTGTAGATGCTATATTTAGCGTTCTACGATGTGCATGCCAAACGACATATGCGGCCTAAAACTGGCCCAAAGCATGGGCAAACTAAATGTCCACTTAGGGCCACTGTGGGGCCCCAAAAGGAATATGAAAAATTAAGAAATGACTGTGAATAACAGCCACCCATTCATTTCAATATCACTGTTACAGCTTTGGGAGCTCCTCAAAGTCTCCAAATAATTTTGTCCCGGCCTTGACAACTTCATGTAGAGATGCACAGGACACACACACCTGCCGTCACACATACTTTACACACACACTCTACCACACTCCTCAGCAAGTGCTGTCACAGACTCTAAAAGTAGATGTTTAGTAATACAGTGTGTGGCTTCCTATTGGTCAATCCTAATACCGTTTGTATCCTGAGGCCAAAACTCACTGAAAAAACTTGAAAACCAAAACATGAATGAGCTTTTTACAACTATATATTTTTTTATATCTATATTAAGAATTAACAATTGCAGCTAAACTTTAACTTAGGGCGCCTTATGTCCAGTCATAAATTGCAAAAATACATTTTCACCGTTGCCTATGTCTTTTGTCTTTTCCAACAGGATGTGAAGGATGGATCGATGAAGTGAGGGAAGTTAAGAAAGAAAAAGAAAAAACCAACCAGCTTTTTCGGGAATGGCCCCCACATCAGTTGAGGGGACAGAGCACTGAAGACACCTTTGTTGGGATCCCACCAAGATTGATTTCCTTTTTGATTGGTTCATCTACATCTCCTCCTACTCCACCCTCTTCTAACCCCAGCTGACCCTGGCATTTTAGCTGCCCCAGCTTGAGGTGGGCTGGAATGATTCCAGACCGCCTCAATAGAACCAGAATAGTGCTTCAGTAACATGCTAACAACGCAAGCTTAGCGACAAGCTCCTAGTGTCACAACGGTCTAACGAAACATAAGTGGAACCTGTACTTCAGTGTTAGCATACATTGTATAACTATTTATTATTTCAGTGTATTCTGTTACTTAACCTCATGTAACCCGGACATGCTTTTATCAATAGATTGACTCACACTCAGTAGTCTAAGTAAAGTACATACATATATGCTTTCTATTTGTCACACAGTGTTATAATACAGTATAGAATGGTTTAAAAAAAAAAAAAAAAAAAAGCTCACTTTGCTCACATGCTATTGCGTTCTTCACTTGCGTATAGTGTAACCCCTTTTATTGTGTTCAGAAATGGAATGAGCCTGAAGAGACCAAAGAAAGATTATTTTTAAGAAAGTTATGAATGTCACCCAATAGAGAACATGAAGAATGTGTTGTTTAGTGTTTACAGTGCAACAGTGTGCTTGTGCCATTATGGAGGTGTGGCAGCGTGTGTTTGTATGCGTGCGTTTGTATGTGTGCATTTAGCCATGTGAATATACATGTGATCAGTCGCTGGCCTGTGTGTTTGTGCGTGTGCATGCTCACTCTCCCACATGTCTACATGAAGGCGAGTGTGTATGAATGTGATAGTGTGTGTGAGCCTGTAGGCAGCCTGCCAGTTGTTTGTTCTTGAAGATATGCATATGGAGAAACAGAGACTAGCAGCGGGGCCCCTCTGCCTCTGCTCTGATGAAAGGCAGCACTGATAGAATGACCCGGAACACAACCGCCGTTTCTCATAATTACAGCTGTTCAATCGCTTTTAATTACTCTTAAAGTGTGTAGAGCACCACGTTCCCCTGTAATGCTGCAGGCCATCCGAGAGAGCGAGAGAAAGATCCGGCACTTCTGACAAAATCCACTTTCAAAACAGCTAAAAAGGGTGGAAAAAGGGGGCCGACGTCAAAGCAGTGTAGCAGCCCTCCTCGTTTGATTCCCTTTCTCTATCTAGTTCATGATGAAGTAGAGATGCTGTTTACTATTAAAAATGCAGAATACACTCCTTTTTTTACTTCTGAAGTTTTTTCCAAGATGTTAATGGTTGCCAAACGCTGTTCTCGCTTCTTCTTTTGCTGCGTCTCTCTTGTTTGTTGTTGTCGGAGAGATTTGTTTGTAGATCGGCAGTAGCGTTGACTTGTTTGAATCTCTCCGTGCTCCCTGCGCCACAGCTTGTCTGTCTGAAGCAATAGGAAAGGCAGTAAATAAAAAACAAAAAAAACTGTGTTTTATCCAACGACCTGCGTCCCTCTGTTCTTTGTGTGCTTTTGTCCATTATTATTTTTGTGTTTGTGGTAGATAACACACTTATGACAGGTACACAGGTTTCTTCATATGTGTGTGTGTTTCAGTTTGGATGTCCTAATATTTTTTGACCTGCCTTAAACTTGTCTCATTACTCTCCCGTTGTGGTGAAGGTGAGTTCCTGTGCTCTGAAGTAGCCTCTCCCTACAATCTCTGTCTTCCTCAAGATAAAGAGGACACCAATGGACACGGATCCCTTATATTGTAGCTCACGGGCAGGACAATTAGCTCAAGTATATCCACACCAGACCAAGGTCAAATAGTGTTTACATGCACAGTAGGCCCATAAATTATTCCTAATATTTTAATGAAGTTGCTGTAAGTGCCCGAAGGGTCAGGTTTATTGTATCAGGACCATTTTCAGTGCCAGCGTCAGACACAGGAATGTGTCCAGTCCTTCTAAATATAAATACGTCCTTGTTAATTTCCCATGAGGCAAAACAATATTTGGTTTTCCAAGGAGGTTAAAACAAAGCAAATAAATGTTAGAAATACTTATTGGCTCATGACTAGCATGATGCTGCGTTCCTTTCACACCCTGTCAAATCTTCACAAGTAGTAAGAAAGGTTTTGCATCACTTTTAGCAGAAAACTACTTTCACCCAATTCAGATCTAGTTGGAACGCAACCATCTCAAATCTGTCAACAATGTCACATAGAGCAACTATGGTAATCATCAACATTGATACATTATAAGTACAAATACAAGTTTGAGGTTTTGAGAGAAATGTCTCAACAAGCATAGGAAATATTGACATAATATTTGGTGCCCACATTCCTGTCGCCCACAGGAGGAAATACAATAACTCGGTGATCCTTTAACTTTTCCTTTAGCCCCACAAGATCCACATTTTTTATTTGGGCGCTACTTAGCGAATGTTAGCATGCTAATGTTAGCATGGATGTAGACTTTGTCATGTTAACATCTAGAGGGCAAAGCTGATGTCTGCACAATGAATTGTGGACGTTTCATTTCTGATACTTAAAAAAAGTGGAACATTAAAGGCAAAACTTTAAAGTGTCTGTTTAAAACAGGCTCCGTGCATCTGCTCTGTACTCAACAGGGAAGTCTTTGCATCAGGTCTTTCTGTGTTTTCTAAACTTCAAAGGAACCAGCTGGATTAGCAGAGCAAACAGCGTCTTTGACAGATTGATTGATGGCTTGATAGATTGAGTGATGTCAGTCACAGTGATGAAGTGATGGCTAATTTTCTGTATGTGTCTCCAAAACCTCAACTCAACAACCCTACCAACAGTGGACGGCCATCCCAGAGGTCGCCTATGTTAACCACTTCCTGCGGTGGCTGAGTGACTGAGTGATGGATGAGCGTGGAGCGCTCTCCCCTCGGGGGCCGACTGGAAAAAGGGCCCCACTTAAAGAGACAATTACACAGTGCTGGTGAGAGCCACAGGTATGCATTGTTCTGACTGGGGTCAGCCGCCAGCCAACCAGCCAAGCCACCCTCAATTAGGCCAACAATAGGTGCAGGGAGAGATAAAATAACCAGGTGTGTGGTGGGGAAAGGTATCAGTTTGGGGTCATATCCCAGTCAAATGTTTCGGTGTTTGGCTATAAGGCCAGAGTTGATTGTAGTGCAGTTTAATGAAATCAGGATATGGATCTGAATCCAAATAGTAAAGAAGGGTGAAGAAACACAACACATTTATTATGTTATTTTGGGTAAATAATGAATTTCAGTGAGTTGCAATATATTTGTATAAATAAAAAAAAGGAGGAAATCTGACCGCAACCCCTGATGTTATATATTGTTATATATTAAGATTGCATAAACTGTACTTGATGTGTTTTTTTTGGACAAGGCTTAGTGCGTTCTTCTGTGTTCGTACAATACCTGCTACGGTATTTGGATTTTGTGTATACGAGAAGGAATACATGTGTAAAGTTTTCTGTGAGCCTGTTTGTTACAAAGGAATAGATGTGTGTAATGCATCTCAGTGTGTGTGTGTGTGTGTGTCCCAGGTTCCAGAGTGCAGGCTTGTGTTGGAGGCCCTGGGGCCAGAGAGGTAGTAGTAATTGTAGAAGCAGAGCTGCAGAGCTGAAGATAGCATCGCAGCTCTGGGGCGGCTGTCAGCAGTGGGACGGGCCACACTCATTTGTCACCAACACAGACAAACACCACTCGGCACCTGCAAAACACTGATTTGATTGACTACATGTGAAGTAACACCAGCACTAATGTTTTGCAACTGTTAATTGCACTAAAGGTCATAAAAAGGCAGACCGCAGGAGGTTCACTTCTGTGAAAATATAGGGCAGCATTTCCAGTGACTGCTCTGACACTAAAGGTCACACAGACATGCCGGTTCTGAACAGGGTAAAGATAGCATTTTTCTTCAGTGCCAAAGTACATTCCTCCAATCTGACTCGCATACAAAATATACAAATCATAATTTAAGCATGTTTTTTGAAGAGCAACTTTATCACTCTGCTTTTTGCTGTCGTAGTGGAAGTGTACTTAATAGGTTATTTTTTCACTGAATGTGTGTCTTGAATTAAATGTCATTTAGAAAGATCAAGCTACAGTAACAGTGTGCAGTTGTATCTCAATATATCTGATGTATAGCATATTAAGATCTTCCAATATAATTTTTTAATACTTTTTAATGCATGTTACTCAAATTTAGCTCAGATATCAATTCCCAGTGCAATAGACCTCTCCTCTACTCAGGCCTTGGCTACACTAAACCCACTGGAGCTGCTGACTGTTCTCGATAGACTTCTAAAATATCAATCAATCAAATGTTGTGTACCACAAAAAAAAAAAAAATTTGCATCAGGGGGCTTTACGCTCTGTACGCCATACAAAACTCCCTCCAAAGAAACCCAATTCACGGAAAAATGGAAGAAAACTCAACGAGAGCAACTGAGGAGATATGAAGCGTCTCTTCTTGCTGACCAACTGTCCTCCCTGTTCGCAGGCTGATCTCCACTGACATGCTCGCTGCCCCCAGTTCACTCAGTATTAGTGTGGAAGTGAAGTGATGGTGAAGTCTCGATGCTGATGTTGATGCTGTCAGGAAGCCTGGCAGCTGAGCAGCCTCGATGAGTAGAGGGTATGGCATGATGAGTGTTTGTGTCTTTATGAAGAGTGCAGAGGGGGGTCTTGTGGGAGAGAGGCCTCGCAGATCAAACAGCTGTCTGATCAAATGTGGAGCATGTTTGTGGGTCGTCGCTGTGGCCCTGGCTCTAGTGACCAGCGGCCCTGATATCATCTGTCCTGTAGGACCTCGCTCTTTTTTTTCTTTTTTTTTTTTTATCTCTTCCTCTCTCATTTCCAATATAAAGTGGCTGACCCATTTTATGCCCACTTCTGGTGAAAATGTCCAATCCATCTTCAGCTACAGTCCAATCAAAATGAGTACCCTGAAAAAGTCATATTCGTAGCATTTTTGACATGAATGTAGATCATTAATTAATTCCTCACATCATCCTAATTGCCATAAACAAAAAAATACAGGCTGTAGCCTGAACTGCCAAATGTGTCTGTTGGCATTTGATCTGATAGCAGAAATAAACTGAATTGCTTTAGGCCACCAAATAAGAGCCAGTTTTGCTTGTCATGTAAAGCTCAGCTGTATGTCCCTTCTATTATTTTCACTTCTCTGCAGTCTCTCTTCCGTTCCAAAGGCCTCGTCCCCCTCCTCATTTCCCCAACCTTCACGTTCGCTAAGCACTGTTTTCCCAGAGTGCCGATGATGCATCTCCGCTCATACATGTCTCGCTCTCTTACCGTTGCAGGCCCTGTTAGCGCCCTGCCATTCATATCAGTGGGATTAAATGGATCGTTTTCCAGCGTTAGCAGCTTCTCCGCCAAGTGGTCTTGATGTCAGGCCAAGCATAATTGAGTCATCTGCATCTCATCTAAAATGGATGAAAGGATTTTTTGATATCTTCAGCCTCTCCCCCCTCCCCACACCCTACACAGCAGGAGGGAGAAAAGGCTTAGGTTAGCATCACTTCATTTTCAAAAGACAGAGCAAGGGGAGAAGGAGGAGAAGAAGTCAAACACCTTGTGAAGCCATCACTACTTGTGGATTGACAACACGAGAGCTGCACCAGTATGAACTCAGATCATTAAAGATCATTACAGCTCCTTTAGTTTAAGTAAAACTACATGGTTATGGGAATATTGTGACCACGCATACCGATGTTAACTGATTGTCATGTTTTGAAGTCAGACACTTTGTATGACCTCGTCAACTTTAATCCCCGTAACTTTACTCTAAGTTACTATTTCCTGCTTTGCCACTGACCGTTGACATAGGTCATTGGAAGTTGTTTGCACAAACGAACCAATGCTTGTTTTTCTGGAGAGGACAGTTTCTTTTGCTTTTGCAAGACGAGAAAGGGAACAAAGCGTCAGTAAATACCCCACAAGTGATGCATTCCACCTTGAGGTAATAATGGACAAAGGAGTGCACTGGTGTCCTGCATGTTTCTGTCAAAATCTCTTTGATGTATTAGATGGAACAAATGGACAAAAGAACAAACAGAGAGACTCATTCTTAGAGTTGCCTGATGTCAAAAGAATTGAGACTGGAGATCAAGACAAAACAAAGAAAAGTGTTGTGGAGCAACAACAACAAAAAAAAAGAAGAATATTACAACAGAAAAGGAAGGTAAACAGAAGGTGTTCAAATTAGAGTTAGAAGCCCGCAGGCCTTGACACAGGAGTTGAAATTGGTTGCGCAGGATTAGCAGGAAATAAGCAACCACATATTTCTACGCCTACACCGCCGCCGCGCTTATGCATCACCACGAGACAGACCAGATCACATGGTTAATTTTGGGTGATTTGACGGGTGGGGTAGAAGTGGTAAGGTAAGATGGATATGAGTTTAAAAGAGGTAGTCAGGAGAGCAGGAAGGTGTGATGTATTTATCAGGAGAGACGCTCACCTTATCTGCTCCAACCTTGAGGATGAATTGCTGGCCAACCCTCACAAACACACACACACGCACAAACACGCACACACACACACATATATATACATATCCCCAACGCCAACCCTGCTGCCCCTTGATTGACAGCTCTTCAAATGAGTGTCTGAGTAGCACTGGGCTCTAGCCTTCCAAGTAAGTGGGCCGTCAAATTACATCCAGGGGACCGACTGGCCCCCTCTCCCAGGGCAGAGGAGATCTATTTATTTGTCTGTTTATTTGCTTGGTTTAAATATTTGGTGGGGGAAAAATATTGAATTTTTGTCCCCCGGTCAAAGTCCCCTCATATTTAGTTAATAAAGAGCAGAGGAGGTTGTTTGCCCAGAGAAGTGCAGGTTAGGGGACTTTATTTAAGGGAGTCCTCAGAGAGAGCTGGTGACCTTCTTCTCATGGAGGAGACGGCTGTGTACACTGTGCTGAGATTCACTCTCTCTGCCTCCACCAGCCGCTGCCATTCTTCCGTCTATTTATGTACTCAGACATGTTTCCTTCCTTCTTTTTGCCTGCTCTCCCGTCACTTTCCATCCATTCTTTCCTTTCTTGCAGCATATGTATCTCTTCTTCTCTTCTATCCTCTTTTTCTCTTCTCTTCTCTTCTCTTCTCTTCTATCCTCTTTTTCTCTTCTCTTCTCTTCTCTTCT
>CALSBV010012174.1:7052105-7091070 GCA_943590825.1 Bovichtus diacanthus | reverse complement strand
GAGAGAGAGAGAGAGAGAGAGAGAGAGAGAGAGAGAGAGAGAGAGGGTGAAACAGAGGGAAAAGTCAGGAAAGAGATTTCAAGCTAGGGAAGGATGAAGAGACACAAACCAAGATAGCTTCGCAAAACAGACAAGTAGAGAGAGAGAGGATGTAGATGTATGCGTGGAGTGCTGATTCCCCGGGTTCTCGGGGTGTTCAGGTTGAGATCTGTCAGACTGTCTAAACACAAGGCCCACTCTGAAGCAGTGTGCACCGAGCAGACAGCCAGATTCACCAACTTCACCAGCAGGGCGGCCCACCTCGGCTTCAGGCCAAGGCTGCCTGCCTTCCCTCCAGCTTCCCCCATTTCCATCACGGTAACCTCTAGCCCGCGGGAGCAGTGCCAAAGCCTGGAGAGACAGAACGATTGAAAGAGAAAGAAGGACAGAGAGGGAAAGGCCGGAACAACTTGTTCATCCTGGCTTGTGCGGACTGCCGGCCGGAGACAGCCAAAGGGAATGGGAAATGTGCGCGCTGCTCTGTCAGGACTTCATGAAGTATACATGACGTGCTATGTGAAAATGCTTCCTGTGTACTATGTGTATTATGCTCTTTTCTTTCTTTTTCCCCTTTTTCTTCTTAACCCCATTCCTCCCTCCCTCTTTCTCACTATCGTTGCTTTAAAGAGCTCAAAGTTTGCTTTTCTTTTCGGTGACAAAGTATTCCATGGTTGTAAAATGTTAATCATTGTCAGGCAGCGGAGTGACACGAGAGGCTCCAGCTTCTGCTGGTATACTGCAGCTCAGCAAGATCTCATCTGGGGATGATACTGGGCTGCCATAGATGTACATGGGCCACAGCAAGATTGGTGCTAACTAGAACATACACTGCCTCTTATCTATTGGTAGAGTCCAAACCAAAGGATTACATAAATGCAGCTTCTGAACAGACACTGTACTAATTCATTCTTAACACAAGCATTTAACCTATCCATTATTAATGTCTCTAACAATGCCAGGGGGCAAAAAAATCAGTGCTCCCCTCGCCCATATATCTGCCCAGCTACAGAGAGGGTGATGCATTATTCAGGGTGTGCCAGGCTAGACTGTTCTCCCTGTTCTCGACTGCTGGAAGCAACAATCGTCTGGCTGGGACACTGTTCTCCGGCTGTAAACTCTGTGCTCTCCTTTCTCCGGCTGTTGTCTTTGTCTGTCTTTGCCTCTTTTAACTGCTGTTGCGTCAAGTGGATTTTTCATCCGCCGTGTTTATTCCATAGCCTTATGGAAGTACTTTCTTTATCCCTCTGTCCCTTGTGGTACATGCATAATTTCATCCCTCTTTTTTGGGTGCATGTTGCCAGTTACATGTCGATCCGATGGCCTTGTTAAAGCTTTTGTTTTTAGCACACATGTTTTTTTTATTGTTTTTCATTGATGTGGACCTTGGCCACCGTCTTGCACTCTTGCACACATTGTTGCATCTCCCTACCTCTCCACATACACACATATTTATTTTGTTACCTCTTCAAGAATCCAACCGCTGTCCTATAATTTTGCCTTTTTGGTTTTTGTTTCTTGCTGATGTGAACTGTCACTGGCATGGAGGAACCGATCCAAATATATTTTTCTTGTATCCAGGGTTGTCTCCTCACTCTCTGTTCTGTATCTCCCCTGGCACCCACCCAGAGAAGACATTAAAATTTGAGCAGAGAGGGAAGACGGAGAGCCAGGGCCAGCCTGGGGGTCCTGGTGTACTGCTGCACACTTTTGTCCCAGAAAACCGAGCATGGGATGATACGTTGTGGAGACTCTGGGTTGCTTGTTTGTTCAGGCTAGAGTGAGACTGTTTCTGCAGGCCAATATTATGAGTTAGAGTAGTTATTTGCCATAGCATTCAGCTCAAACTTCTTCTGAGTGTAGCTTGAGCGCAGGGACACGCACTTGACAAAGCAAGGCCAGGGGACAAGGGAGAGAACGTTCACAATATGCATATACAGTACATGCAAACAAACTCACATCTGCAATTGTCAACATTAAAATGCTTGTGCATATCTTGAACTTGAAAGATTTTAGTTCACTTTGCACAAAGAAAAATTTGAGTGTAGAATTTCAGCAAAATGTGCGCTGCCGACTTTTTTCAGAAAGCCTCAGCACCAAAGTCTGAAATCAAAATAAAGCAGAGATACTTTGTGGGTAAAGGGACGAGGCTGGTCTCATTTCGTATTTGAAATCAGCTCCATAATTTGATCTTTGTAAAACTTAAGTTGCTGCAGGTGTTTGGCAGGAGGAATGATAGCCTTAGGGCTTGCAGCTACCGTGAGGCCCCGCCGAGATTTCCCATCATCCCCACAGTCTGGCAGCAGCTTTTCAAACAGCGCCCCTTCTGAAGTTGCCCTTGGTTCTACATGTGTAGCAGTAATTATGAATGAGGGGGACTAAGATCTGTACAAAACCATCAAACATTTTACAGCTTGCTGCTATTGTAATAAAGATCAATAGACACGGTATCAGTCATGGTTTTGAAGGAGAGGTGGTGCTGTACATTTTCCCTCGCATACTTCCTCTCTTTCTTTCTTTCTTTCTTTCTGTCTCCCTTGCTCATATCCCCTCTCATTTCTCTTTTCTTTCTCTCTCTCCTCTCTCCCCATACAGAGCCAGTGTAGCACATCCGTTTTAATTGCCGTTTGTAGGGCTCTGTGATGTGAGCTACTGAAAGACACCCATCCTGTAAAAGAGCAGAAGACGGAGACAGAGAGAGGCAGTGCAATACATTCACTTGAGCACCAGATAGTTCTGTAGCAAGGGCCAAGGCCAAGTTTCAAGTGTATGTATACTGCTTATTTTGTGTGTGCATTCCTGCATATGTGTAGCATGTACATGTGCAGTGCATGTATACGTACAGCACACTCTTTAATGCTTGGAATGTGTTCCTGTGTGTGTGTTTGAACTCAATGTGGGTACAATACATGCGAGCAAAGGCAAAGAAACTGTATGTGTGTGTATGTGTGTCTGTCTGTGTGTGTGTGTGTTGGCCCATGCATTAAACATTCCCTCTAAGCCAAGACAACCACATGGACTTGAACAATATCACACTTTCCTCACACTGTCAGCGAGCCCCGGATTGGCGGGGCTGTTAAAGCAGCCTCTGCTCGTGGGCTAAGGTCATTTGACCAGAGATAGAAGACATGGAGAAGCTGCAGATCAAACAGTATTCTGTCTGACAGGAGGAGATAAAGAGGCTGTCAGCCTCGCCTCAGAACAAAGCAGCCCCTCACCTCTCTGGCCCACATCAGCTCCCTGGCGGCCAGTGATGCAGAGGTAAATCAAAAAGTGGGTAAACTAAGATGAACGTCAAAAGATGATCACAATGCCAACATCCAACATTATAAAAAATGTATCGTTTTTGGAAGGGTTTTGTTCCAATGTGCTGCATATCCGCTTTGGAAAAACATTGCTACCCAGTGTATATCAATATATGACAAGGATAGAAGATAGCTAGTTATTAAATTATGCGCATGCAAGTGAAACAAGCAAACATCAGGTGACGTCACGTTAAAATTGGAATTTATGTAGCAAAGCCAATTTCTAAATCAAAAGTTGCACCAATAAATTATAACACAACCAAAAACAGTTCCTCTTTTGATGTTTCTATCAATACAATGTAGTCTCTCTCCATGTGCATGTGTAACCCCCCCCCCTTCATGCAGCAAGTCCATGCAAGTTTTCTGGGGGCTGTCCAAAGGTATCAAGTTTAGAAGACAGGTGTTGATATTATGTGTATGTGCCAACAACTTTTAAATCATATAAATTGCAAATGGCTGTTTGAATAAACACTAAATTGGCATCTTTTCCTCGGGCAAAATACAGTACTGATATAGCTGAGGTTCAAATAATTTTAGGTAATTGAACAACAGAGAACGAACATCAACACCGAATCCTTTTATAGGGATTTCTTTAAACACAGAAATACGTTATTATGACTAAAACTCTACTTTAAGTATATCTGTCCAATAACGTTGCAACAGTAATCCACAGATAATCCACAGACATTGCTCTCATCAATTTTATTGGTTGACTGTGGTTTGTGGATTCTGCTCATTTAAAGCAATGCTGTTGAGTTTTTTTTTTTTTTGTTCAAATGTCGTTTATCAATGTTTTAAGCATCAAAGACCGACGAGCCTTTAAACTACTGTAAACTCTCTCACTTGTGGTGGTGGGCACACACTCTTTTTCTGTTTCTATTTGCCACCGTTAAACCCAAGGGTCTGCTTTGTGAGGGAGGTCCTGCAGTAGCTCAACTGGATAATTGCAAGTCACACACTTACATCTATGTAAAGGCAGATGGTCACACGTCGGCACTATAGTATAGGAATTTTCACAGAGTGAATTGAATAGATGCAATAGAGTGACAGGCCTAGTCAGCTTGCACTGGGGAGAAAGGAGATTTGGCTATTTTAGCACTTCAGCGTTTTTCGTTGCAGTGGCGTGCACTGCTACTATATAAGCTCGGATCAGCAACCACAGAGAGTGTTCTCCTTGAATATTGAAATTATCACTTAATTATTAATACCTATTATTACTAATATATAGTGTATGTGAATTATCTGTCTGTCAGTCCATGTTTTCTTTTTCTTTTAATGAGGTCTCTCTTGAAAAAGAGTTCCCAACCACAATGAGTCTACCTGTTCAAATAAAGGATCAAATTAACTTAAAAACATTCCTTAGGGTATCACATGAGATAAGATACGATAAGATAAGATAAACCTTTTTTAATTCATTATTATATATGATATGATTTGATAACTATGACGCAAGTATCACGTTTTGAAAAAACAAGTAAAAAGTGACGTCTGACATATTTGAAAGGGCTTTGTTTTATTAGACTTAGTTTCACTAGTCTGCACTCACTAAAATCTAAAGATCTCCAGTTATTTACTACAACCTCCTGTTGGCAGATCACAGCTGGCAAACTCACTCCTATTACTCAGCCTGCTCGCCTCTAATGCAAGCTGATGGGTCACTGTGAAGCCGCACGACTGGGGAGAATGATCCAATGCGACTTTATTCTCCCACTGAACACTGATGATATATATTCTTTGCCAAAATTAAAGCGTAATGTGCCACGTCGATCTCCGCAACACACTGCCGAACCTGCTCACGCATCGAGACTTTGCAAGTGTGATACTTTTCATCTGTGATCTGCTGTCACACAGCGAAAGTCTGACTGATGAGACTTTATCTGTGATGCCTCTTTCAGAGTGGAGTTACATTCGCCGCCTTGTCAGTAAGTGATTAATGGATTCAGAAGGACATGATGGCTGGGATATCAAACTGTGTACTGTACAGAGAATATAGATTTTCTGCTCAGCCTGAGTGTGTCTGTTTGTGTTGATAAAGACTAAAACATAATCTCCCTCTTATTATAGGGCTATTTCACTTCCTTGAAGAGGGCTATGGATGATTGCTTCTCAGTTTTTTTTCATTCATTCGAATAATTTACAATTGTCCTTGATGCTGCACAGCTTTGAGCCGCCAATGCATGCAACAAAAGGGACGGGAAAAAGAAACACACACAAATGTTGAGTTTGGAAGACAACAAAAACTGAACTCCATCGAGCACAAGCACACTTCTCAGTCAGCTTTCATTTAGCGTAGGGAATATGTGGGCTTCCACTGTGGCAATCAATGAGGTTTCGCATTTGACTGTAAACTTTAAAAGTCTAATCTGGCTCCATTGTTTTTAATGGCCACATCAACTACTTTCGAGGATAATCATTTTATCTGATAAATGAGGATTTCAAACACTCTTATCAGCTGTGCACTTGCAGTTGTTTTTTTTAATCCTTCCATTCTGTCTCGTTGTTTTTAATTGATTCTGCAGCACAGAGGCTTTCTTCCAGAGATAATGCACTTGTGAGAACAGGTCATGATCCCTAAATGAGGGAATTTCACTCCAGTGTGTTTGCCAAGGCGTATCTACCGTCCTTCAGAAGCATTTCCAAACTGCTGGAAAGTACAGATTGACTTTGTTTTTCTACATTTCTGCAGCTCCCTCTCTCACAACGCCGTTCAGAGATGCCATGCTCCGCAGCAAATGGTCTCAGCTAAGCGTCGGTGGGCGCTGATGCTGTTTGGAAACGCTTCCACGTATGTCCTACCTCAAGGCTTGAACCAAATCTTTGTGTATAAGGATCAAAAACGGTGTCTACTTCTTTCCCTATGTCTTTACATAATTGTGTAACGTGAGCTCAGGCATGGAAAGTAGACCACTGTGATTATCCAATAATGTTGCAACAGAAGATACAAAATATATATAAATAAATAAAAGCGAGAAGTGTTCCAGCATCTGTTCTGTGTTGGACTGTGATAACGGCTCATCCAATAAGACCTCCACTCACCTCAACCAGCGCCTCGCGAATCCACCACCGGTTCCACTCTCAGGCCCTCAGAGGAAAGCTGTTTATTCCACACGTTGCCTAAGTAGAGGTCTTGGGGTTGGAGCGGCTGTGTAGTGCATGGTGAAGACAAACACAGGCCTATTTAGTCTGGTGTGGAAAACCATAGTAAACAGTGTAGAATGGAAGCAGCTGGGAATTTTTGTTTTCATGTTGTGTTTTTTTGTTTTTTTTACTGATATGCTCCTGCTTCTATGCCATCGCTCTAGGTTGAGAAACATAATGGATTTTCTGTGATGAACAAGTAGGAACATAATGTACGCTTTTTATTCTGGTGGTGGAGAATAATACAATGAAAGCACTTTTTTCACTTTTTTTTATTCAAACTGCTATCCATACATACTGTGTTGTGCTCACCACAACGTATAATGACAGAATTGTAGTTTGATCTTGAGCTTTACCACATGTGTAAACTATGTTGGACTCCACTTTGTGGGAATGCCTATGGTTACAGTTAGTATGCACAAGTTTCCAAGCATGATGATTCCAACATGTCAAGGATCAATACATGACATTTCTTTCCCGCAGTATTAAGACATTGATGTGCTGTTTGCACCTCCTATGCCCTGTATGTCATACACGTTGGCACGGTTGTTTTCACATTGTAATCAAGTTCTCATTAGTGTTGACATGCGTAAAATTGAAGTCATAAAAGAAATTGTCAAAAGTGCAAAGTGTTCATTATATTTAATTCTAGTATTCTGGTTCTCAGAGCATGGAGAAAAAGCAAAATGTTTGCTAACTGCATGTGTAATTTTAACCTTTTAAACAAAACCCTTTTTACTGCGAGACACGGTTTTAAGATTTTTTTGGGATGTTTTACTATTTGCAAACTGTGTAAAATTTATTTGAATTTATATTACATTTGAATAACTGATATTTCTAATCAGGTTATTGTGATCCCAGTACATGCAATCCATTATTCTTTAGTATTTGGAGTATGTGCGTGCTTGCATGTGTGATTACAAAGTGGGAATGTCCTCTGGAATGGCATGGGGAGACCCCTGTCTGCTGCTGGGCCTGTGAATCCCACTTGGTATGGTGACATGAATGCTGTCCCATCCTTCCCTCTGGCACCTGTCTAGAGGTCAGAGGTCATCCTGTTAGGGGTAATCCCCACCGTAACCTGACCAGGCTAGGGGATAATAGCAACCAAACGTGCAATGGTGAACCAAGTTGTCCCTCTAATACTCCCACTAATCAGATTTTAATTGAATTCCAGCAAACATGTAAAAACCTGGTTCAGTTTTGTTATTCCATTTTCCTAACAGATGTCCCTGTGATCCCTGTAAAGTGATCTGCGGTGGTGACATCCTCTGTTTGGAAACACATACATGAATTGGCTGATCCAGACGGGAGAAAGTAGAACCATGTGCTTTTCCTCAGGATGGACGTGCCATGATGACTGAGGAGTGGGGTTGTGGTGCGTGGAGGTTAGATTTAAGAGGGTGAGTCTGAAGGATACGAGGAATCTCATTGGGACCTTGTGAAGAGATTATAAAAATGTGACATATCTTTTGATGAATACTATCATGCCAAAAATCTCATAGTTGAAATAGGGGTCCTTACCATAAACTGTATTAAAGAAGAGGACGTAGCCACCATTACATCCCCCATTGGTTTGTGGACTACCGTTTGAAGCCTCGAGTTTGGCATTTTGGCCGTCGCCATCTTAGTTTTAAGTAGTCAGAAGTGACAATGTTTGGACGACAGGGTGGAGTTACCAGCTAACACTGGCACTAGTTTGGTTTGCAAGGTACATCTGTAATTCACATTAACTGTGATATTAATTAGAATGGTAATTTTTGGCCAGCAAAAAACATGCTTAAAGCAAAATATACTTACCGGAAAAAATGGAGAGCACTGAACAACGCCAGGGTAGCGACACTGTGATTGTGACGCGTAAATCCCAAGGTAACCACGCCTAAGCATGCCCTGGTTTTATTGTCTATTTTACTCTCAATGGGACCATCATTTACTAAATAAACATCATGCTGTATTGAAGATACTATGTATGGTACTATGTGCAGGATTTAACTATTGCAGTTTATCGCTGTGGACAAATCTACAGCAAGCAGACCAGGTTACTAACCACAAGGTCAACGCAAAACTGGGTACAACCGTGAATTCCTTTATAAAATGCTGATCCTTTGATGCCTTTTAAATAAAACAAATACTTTTCCCCCC
Organism: Bovichtus diacanthus; assembly: GCA_943590825.1. Taxonomy (NCBI): domain Eukaryota; kingdom Metazoa; phylum Chordata; class Actinopteri; order Perciformes; family Bovichtidae; genus Bovichtus; species Bovichtus diacanthus. The sequence continues at coordinate 7,082,449 of CALSBV010012174.1, read as the reverse complement.
TAGGCAAAATAACACTGTTCTGTGTGACCACCAACTGATTGCAACTGTTGGTCACAAAAAGCAAAAGCCAATGATCAAAAAGGAGCTGCACAATTTGGGGTCTGTGGGGTCAAAACCACAGACCCCAATGTTTCAAATTTCAAGAGGCACGTGCCTAGTCTGCACACTAGCCGCAATTACATAAATGGGAGGCTTGCTGGTGAGTATGTGAGCGTGCAAAGGCCAGTTCAAGAACCATGCTGAAGCCCTTGGCGGACTTCACCATAGAACCAAAAGCTACAGCCTAGGAAAATAATAAATAGGACAAGAGCTATAGTGAGAGACCTTAGGTTTTCTTCAACACTTTCTTCAGGCTTTCCCCTTTTACCTTTTTATCTCATTTTACCGCTCATCCTTTCTGCTTTCCAGACCGTCCTGCATGTGCTGCTCTGTTGCTGTAGTGTTTGCAGAACTCGGTCATAGCATTTGAAAGTCAGCCGTGGAACTGATGGTAATTTTCTTGAGGGAAAAGTAGTGGTGGTAGAAGGTCCTGCTGGGTGAACTGTTATCAGAGCCCAACATGGTGTTGACACAGGAGGGATTTTTTCAGTCATAATGCCAATGGATAATCAAAGTGGTCCACTTTCCATGTTTGGATGTGATCAACGTACCAAATTATGTAAAGACATAGGGAAATAAGTAGACACCGTTTTTTGATCCTAATACACAGAGATTTTGCTCAAGCCTTGACATAGGACACATGTTTTCTTATCCCTTGTCCTCTCTGCACATTTCTTCAGGAGGCACCCTCTATAGCTGCAGTGGATTCTGGGAATTTGCCATGACGACATCCATACAGCCCCAGTGCAGTGATGGATGAGTGACTTTTTCATACCATCCGTTCAGTGATCTCTATTTCATATCTCACAGTCAGTCACAGTCTGAGCAAATTCTAGTGTCCCAGTTTGGAACATAAATCATAAAAGTGAGCCGTTTCAGGGATCAAGGTGATCTGTCTACCAGCTACAACCCACCTCACACCAACCAGCACCCTCAAGCCAAGGAGAGGGATCCACCCACATGCCTCCAACTCTCTGATTAACCACCACAAGCAGCAGAAAGTTTTGTGTCTGCAACCCACTTGCCTGCTAAATCAAAGGCATGCTCTGTTATTAGAGGCAATGTGCTTTTGAGGAAAACAAAATCCGACTGTGAGCTTAAAAAGGAGTTGTCTCATTTGATCATTTATTACACATTTTAAGTGGTTTGGAAATAACTGAGGCCAGCGTGGTCTACATCCCTAATTGGTGCTCTTTTTCTCCCATTAGTACATCCAGACTTGTGATCCCACTAAAACAGGCAAGAGAAGAAAAAAATGTTTTCCCCAAAACAAAGCGTTTGTCATCAGTTTGCAGTTGCTCTGTTCGCAAGCATAGTTCGGATTTGCTTCTATGTGCAGCTGTCACTAGGCCTGTTGGACGTCCTGGACCCCAAACACACAAACCAGAAGAGATTAGTGTGCCCACTGCTTCTGCAGATGGCAGGGATGCTTTTAGCCTACTCCCCGTAGACAGCCACTCATTGATCTTTCATACTAAACTCCCCACAGCAGGACTCTTGATACTGTTTTATTTATCATTCTGGCATTTACTATTAAGGCCAATAAAGTTTGACATGTGTGGGTTTTAACTGTAGGGGGCACTGTGGTTTCTGAGCAACATGCTGTGGGTGAGGGGGGGTAGATTTATATCCTGGCAGTCAGAACTGTCACCCTCAGTAATACCTCCCCAGTCTCTCTTTTTTTTTTTCAGCCTGCCCCTAGCCCCAATTCCCCAGGTCCAAATCCAACCCATAATTCACTAGTGTTGTCTCTCACCTTGACATACACCTAGTAAACGTGTAACACATTCCGGTGGGATTTGCTCCCATTTTAATAACAGAGCATTTCAGGCCGTGTGGGGAAAAAAAAAAGAGATATCAGTTACTAGTTTTTAAGGATCCTGGCACGGGCTCCAGGAGCCCCTAAGCTCCAGCCCAGAGTCCTCATCCAAAACCAACACAGGGGACAAGCAAGCAATTTTTGGAAATGTGGTTTACAGTTTCTGCACATATTTTCCACGGGTGCTGCAGTCAGGCTGACCATGATGAAATTTGGTTCTGGCTCAAATCCAGGACATTACCTGTGTGGGTGTCAGGTGATAGCTTCCCTAATTACCCTGGAAGGTAAACAGAGAATCTTTTTCGTTGAGATTTCACAGAGCCCTCTGCACCAGTAAATGTGTTGCTCCTGTGGTAAAATGTGATCTTTCAACTAATGAAGGACACGCTTCGTTTCCTTAACTGAATCACCCTCTAGTTTCGGCCTCTAGGGGGAGCTTAGCCCACTTTTTTTTTAACTTGTTTTTACTGCAGTGGGCACTGGCAAGAGTTTAGGTGGACCTTTGTGAGTAAACTGATTTATGGCCCGGGCTTGAGGTGTGCATCTCTCCAGGGGTATTCAGCCTGCCTGGACACAAGCGTGTGTGAACAGTGGCTCTCAGACATCACTGACACTCTGTCCAACCACTGGACCAAGAACCACTGATTGGAGTCTGTGGTCTGTGGTGTGTGTGTTTCATACACACACACCACAGTGGACTAAAGCCCTCAATCACTGGGTCTTGGTCCAGTCCATGCACCCGTGTTCCAGAGTTGAGTGACGCGCTGCCTGCAGAGCACTCATTAGAATCTATGTTTCACAAGCAGAGCAGGGATAGTAAATCGTTCATGCCTCAATGTTGTTATAGCTGGCCCTAACAAGCCACTCTCTGTCTACTTTATTGGGGTTTAAAAGTGGATTTCATGTAGTTTTTGGCAACTTTGAAAAAATATGACAAACAATGGAAACTATTGGTGTAAGAGACACGGCCGCAACATGATGAAAACGTGTTCAATCTTTCAAAGAAGCCCTTTAGCTTTTCAAGCCCTCTGCTACTTAGAGACTGACAGAAACATCATTAGACAACAAAAATATCCCATTTTTGTTTTCAATAACATCAGAGAAGGGAAGTGTGCTATGGGAATACTGAGCAGTTTTGGAAGGGTGCTATGTGATCTCTCATCACATGGTCAAGGCCCCTGCTCTGGTACTGAGTTAAAGGATTTTCTCCCTACGGCCCCACTCCTAAATCAGATCAGCTTTTTTTAAATGCTACATCTAAGGGCCCCCCATCCCATGTCTAACTACCTAGTCTTTTGTTTGCTCATGTTTTCCTTTTCCTCTGTGGATCGGCTGGCTCTGACCGTGTAATAGAGCGCATATTGGCCAAGCGAGGCAGCCTGCTGTGACCAGATCAGATGTGTGCTCCTGATTATGAAACTCCCTTTTAGTCACTGACAGACATGGTAATAAATGTGTCCATAAATTGAATTTGGGGCTTTTGAAAAGGAGCAGGAATATCTAAGGAGCATTTCAGCTGATTGTCTCCAGCCGACATGGCAGCGCTTCAGTGGGATTCCGGGGGGAAAAATGATCCTGCTGTGGTGCGGTTGGAGGGCTGAGAGTGGGGGTGGCGGGGGGGGGGGGGGGGGGGGGGGGTACGGGATGGACGCCCAGCCAAGAAAAATAAACTGACTGCTTTATTGTTTTATTTATTTTATTGAGTTTTGCACAAATAAGAAGATAGAGAGCATTCTGTAGGAGTGCATTTATATGTTTGTGTGGTGGGTGTGTGTGAACGCAATAGTGTTTGCGTGTGCATTCAAGTTTGCACACGTTCAAGTCCTTTTACCCTTTCTGAGAGGTATACTGCACAAGAGCAAGTTTCTGAGTCATTTCACTAACTTTAAAGGGATGTACAGTGCACTTACAGTTACTGAAATCTTCCCTCTCACAACACCACTACTGGAGTTTGGTGAAGTGGCGTTGACAGCAGAACTGGGGTGTTAGGCCAAAGCTTTTCTACTTCATTCCTCTATGGATTAGGCCTTGGAAGCGCTTTACGTACTGGCAAATTATGAGAACTTCTTTTACATCTACTTTTATTTGTTATAGCAATAAAATTGGAAAGTAATACTTGTAGCAATATTGGCAAGCTTGGCTTGTTATATATTCAACACTCCCTATAGTGGATTTGTTTCCATAATCAATAAACAAATGGCAAACTATAGACAAAATAGGCATACTATATATACATGGTATCAGTAAGTTTTGAGTTTAGCATGTTCCTATTATAAAATTACACTGTAAACACAAGAAGGAAATAGAAATAAAATTGATTGTCAATTATCTCTTTGTTATTTTGTTTTTGTTAAAATGTTTTTGTCTAATTGTGCTTATGTTGCATTATTGTCGTTGACCCTCTTGAAAACGAGATGTTGTTTTTTCAAGAGCTTATTCCTAATAAAGAATTATTTACGATTAAAATCAAATAAAAAGTTTCACTTTGAATGGCCGGGACACTTATCCTGCTTACCCCTCTACACATGGTCATGCTAAATTGAAGCTGACCTAAACTATGCTAAGCTAAGCTACAGAGTCCACACTATTAACTCAAATCCAGTAACATAACACTGGTGCTCGCCAGGAGAGGAAACAGTGTGTAAGTGCTTGCTGAAGTGTGTATATTTAGGCCGGTCAGTCATGAGGGAGGGACACAACTTCTCAGAGTGGTGTGACACACGTAACTCAGCCACCAAGAGTCACACATCCCCATGTGTTCGCCAGGCCTATCCTTTGGGCTTGATTTTCATGGAGACGTGAAGTGACGGGTCTGGAAGGTTCCCTTGGGGTGGAGGGTGGCCTGAGTCATAGCCAGAAAACAGGCAGGAGCAGTCAGAGCCCCGGTTTAGAACTGGCAATAACATGATGTTGTGAAACCGTTACCCTTCATTATTTATTCACTATAGACATCTGTCTTGGCAAAGGGAATGGGATACAGTGTGTGATTTTATCTCGGCCCTCTCGCCTTCCTTTTGCTTCTGTCTCTACCTCTTTCTCCCATCTCTCTATCTAACTCGCATGTATCCCTCTGTCATTCACTCCGTGTGTCCCGTTCTGTCTCTTTCCATCTCTTTCTTCCTTTCTGCATCCATCTATCCTGCCTTTCTTTGAAATGTTATGATTCACTGGCTGTGATATGCGTGAGCTGTCTCCTTGAAGTCTGCGTGTCTCCTGAGTGCAACCACAGAATGGTACATCACTTCTATTACATGTAATTTTCTTGGGTTTTATAAGGTACATTTACTCACTCTACAATGGGGAAGACTGTTCTTTTTCTACAGCCGAGTTGAGAGTATCTGTCTCTTGCACCACGGCCCTGTTCATGGAAACCATTATCTGGTGTGGGAATGGGCCAATACGAGGCTGCAAAGTTTGTCTCCGGATAACATTTTGAAACTTGGATTAATGTAAAAGTCAAAAATCCTTGCCAGAGTTGTTTGAATTATAATATGATAAGCAAAATGTATGATACTTGCTTTTCCCAGGAGATGTAGTCCAGTATGGCAGTGGAAAAGTTGCAGAGAAATCCATCAGGGACTGACATTCTGTTAATAATAACTAATCTATATTAAATGGTTTGAAAGTGGTTTGATTAATTCAACCCAGCAAGTAACTCTGTGAAAGAAATGAATGTACATGTTTTGATAAGCTACAGGAAATCCTGTAAGACAACAAAAGTTATTTCCTTTAATTTTCCATAAAACCTAAACCCGTTTAAAGGCCTCCACCTGTGTTACCTTTGTGCTGTGCAACATTGTAGACGGGCTCAATTACACTGTTAGTCTTACTTATGTTTCTCTCTCATTCTCTCTCTGGCCCGCTCAATAAAAAGAAGCCAATAAATCACTTAGCTGCCTCTGTGGGTTTGGGGTATTGGTGTTGGAGCGAGCTGTCCGACTATCCCAGCTGAATAGACATGACTCTCAAAGCACCAAAAAAAAAAAAAAAAAAACCCTTCCCCACTCCCCTCACTCTCAAAAACCAACATGGTGAAAATTACATTTTGGTTGAAGAGTCGAATAAATCTTGGCCGAACGTGGCTGGAGAAGTGGAAAAAGGCCCTCCATGGCGGCTGCAGTCTCAGTGATGTGGATCCCGCGCAGGGGGAAAGGGGAAGCCACATAAGAGGAGGTTTGTGTTAGCACGGGGTAGATGAGGTGCAAGGGGAGTCAGCGGGAGCATACAAGGCCCAAAAGTGCTTGTGGATTATAGGGAGTGATAACTATAATGTTGAATGTGTGTGTGCGTGTGTACGAGCAGCTCATGAGATTTGTGTTCGGATAACAGAGGTCTATTACGATCTACTATTTCAAACGCACGTGTAGATGATGTTTGCTCATTTCACGGAGGAAGAGAGTCCCAAGTCACTTCTCATGAAGAAATGTAAACTGTATAAAAAAGTTGTAGAACATCCAATCTTTTAACTTTAGAAAAGATTTGAGAACTATTGCTTTTAGATCAATGTGCATTTCTCTTTCCAAAGAGCTGCATATCGTTTAAAGCCGAAACCTTTACGAATGACCTCATTAACAACATTTTTGTGCAGCTGTTCGGATGTGGAGTCATTCATCTGTAGGTTTTGGTTATAAGAATTAACTTGGGGCTTATTCACTGTACTGTGTCCACATGGTCGATCCCTGTTGGTTTTCCATCTCTGGGGCCTGTTTGACGGGAACAACTTGTGTAATGCCATCAGCAGCCTGTCGAGGCTAATTAAAACACACATCTACAAATCTGCCAGCAATTACTACACCCAGAAACATTTGGTGCCACTCACAAATTTTAGGCAGAAAAGGCTGTGTTTACCGTGCTAGCTTTTCATTTCTCAGAGCGTTCCCACAAAACAAATACTGGTTAGAGCTTTGTTTGATACGGCAATGCTTCTATTTATTTTTCCATTTAAATGTTACAAAAATGTAGGCATTGGGAGACATGATAATGGAATCCAGATTCTGGCTTTATTTAATTTGTAGCTCTGCATGGAGTCATCTCATTTTAGATTACAGCCCTGTGTAAACCGTGCTGCTCGTGTCTATAAGGGTTATATTGTGTAACAGTGTTGTGTCCCAGTCATCTGGATGTGCTTTGCTGTCCTCAACGGAGCACACTCCTTATCTACATCACTCACAACCCACAACCTCATGATCATGTGGTTCATCTACTTTGCCCAATGACAAAAACAGCTAAGTGGGCCATTTGTATGGAGATATGTCATTTGAATGTCACTATCTTTTGCATACTATTGATAGCACAGGTGGAAGTACATCCATACAAAGCTCTTAGATTTCTAAGTTGTCTGTTAGCCTGTAATCAAAACAGGCGCTAAATGGCACGTCTCAGTGTATCATTAGAACATCAGTATTTAGAACATTGGTGTATGTTACAGCGAACAAGTACACACCCACATGCAAATATATGAATGTATGCACACTGACATTTAAGCACCTTTTCTCCTTTCTTTTTTTAATATTAGATGCAATAGCTGAAGACACTAGATGGACAAACTGGTGTGTTATACACTCCGTGCTTGCACCATAAATGGGTTTAGTGATGAGAGAAGGACATCTAAGAATCTCTGAGTTCCATTTTTTATCACACGAAGTGGAAACAGGTTGACAGGTAACACCTCCACAATTTTAGATCAAAACAATGTCTCTTTTTTCTATTTTTTAAAGTCTCTTACCTTGTTTTTTTTTTTTTTTTTGGTTGAAACATATCAATTGATATTCAAACCAATACATAGGTAGTTCTTTGCATCGGTCATAGGATATGTTACATGCCAGCCATAAAGATTGTTAGCTCTCAGAAGCGCCTCTGATGATGGATGGTTACCTGTTAGTGGCTGGTGAAGTAGACAAGGTCACCGACTGTCTACACCCGGGGTCTTCAATGTGTTTCAGGCCAAGGACCCCTTCGCTGAAAAGAGAGATGGAGCAGGGACCCCCTACTCCATATGTATAAAATGGACTTGCATATTAAACTGGGCCTACGATAAAGTGTTAGGTGGCCTAAGCCGCCATGTAAAACCATACCTTATTATGTTGCGTACAATAATAAGCTATTCACGTTGCCCCTAGTTCACGTTGAGGATAGGTGTCGCAAAGTGATTTAGCAGAGGTTAGCTAGCTCAAGTGATTACATGAGGATTCATTGGTAACATCTCGTCTATCATCAATGTTTTTCTGGGTTTTTTTTTTTTAATGAAAAGGCAATTTTCTTTGTTGTTGCTAATAATATTCATGCAACTTTAATTTGTATTTTCAGACATATTTCAATTTTGGAAAGGAAAAAATGTCAAAACTGTCACTGTCAAATAATAATGCTGCTGCCCCCCTACAGTAACTTTAAGAACCCCCCGGTTGAAGACCCAACCACCGGGCCGCGGACCAGTACCGGACCATGGATCATTTGGTACCGGGCCGCACAGAAAGAATAAAAAGTATTTTTTTGTGTTAGTATTATTTATTGTAAACATTTTTATGCATTATATTATATATATTACAACGTACTAATAATATACATGAAGTGCATAATATAAAATGTAATAATTACATTTATATTATATATGGAATAATTAAAATATATGTATTGCACTTTTTTGTGTGTTTCCTTATCCCTGCCCCCCCCCGGTCCATAGAAAAATTGTCTTGCATGAAACACCAAAAATGTTTGGGGACCGCTGATCTAAACCATCTGGATGTCAGTGTCTGTGGTTTTCCAAATTTAACTACTAGAGATTTTGAAAAGCCACAGAGATAAGGCAAAGTATCAACTTCTGTTTTTATAGTTTATTTCTTTCTCTTTACATTGCAACCTTTTTAAATATAAGAAAAGTATGCCGTTTTTTCATCTATTTCCTACTTCTTATTCAGGACTACCATTTGGCAACATTATGCCAAATGGATTGAATATATTCAGGAAGAAATGTGAGAGAGACTTATATGTAAAATGTATTGACTTTCTCCTCTGAAGCCGTGTGTCCAGAGCTGTGATGTAATTTTCATGATATGAAAGGTTATGTTTCTGTAAGTACAGTAACTCTATGTTTAGACTACTAACCTTTACCAACTATGTTGTCACTAATTCCTGGGAATCTTAAACACATCACCTCCTTTACACCTGAGGGTGTTTCCCAGAAATGCTCCACCCCTCAACAGGTGTTGACAAAAACCAATGTAAAAGCCTTTATGACTCAACTGTAATAGGCTGACATTTTTGTGTTATATATCATGACAATAGAGAGGTGCCAAACCTTGCGCTTCTTGATGTAACTGTGTCATCAATCATTTCTTTGACAATGGCGGTTACATGATAGTTGCCTCATTTCAAGATATAATCACCTGCTGTGATCTGGTTGACCCGGCCTAATCAGTTACCTCTGATGATATAATTTAAAATATTGGGTCATGACTCATGACCCACATAACTCATCTTGTGTGAAAGTGCAGAATCTTCCGTGTGCCTTCTTTGTTATTATTTGTTATGTATCCCATTGTAAGACTAATAAAGACAAATAAAGGATTGAAATAAATGAAAGCCAAATTGTGGTTTTGTTTTAGAGTCAATTACAAGTGTTGGCCATCACAGCAAAATCAGGGAGTGTACCTTTAGTGTAAGATATGAAGATACTGTATGTCTATTTTCACCTGTGTATTGATCTATGCTGCTTTTTTCTTTGTACATTGTACCTGACAGTTAAAGTGACTCAGAGTAAGGTCAGAAAAAGTAGTAGCTGCTATATCAGGAGGAGCAGTGGAAGCATAGAGTTGAGCCCTGCGGGCCGCGAAGCAGTAGGGCTGGACAGGGGATTAGTGAGACTGCTGAGGAACACCTGTCTGTCACTGACGGATTCCCTCCTGCCAAGCCCCAGATGGATCTTAGGAGCGGTGGGCCCCATCATAACTTCCTCCTCCCCATTAACGCTAATGTTTTTTTTTTTTCTGTCTTAACCCCCCCACCCCGTATTACCTTACCGTGCATGTCTGGCATTCTGTAGGGGAGGCCGGGTGGTGCTGGAGGAGCAGGGTGCAGAAGGGGAATAAGGGGCTGGGACAGTTTAGTTGGATGGCCAGCTGTGTGCCAGCTGTGTGCCAGCGGAACGCTGAGTGGCGTGGAGAAAGGCCTATTATCTCCCACATGCACACACTCTCTCCCTCGCCTTTCACACCCCAAACCCTGGCCCTGCGAAATCAGGCAGACAGATTCTGCTAAAACCATCACTCCTCCTTATACATGCATGTGGTCTCCTCCTGCACACACTCACATCCACACACACTTATTCTAAGTGCTGTGCAGGGAGTTATTTTCCCTTTTCTGTCCCTGTCTTTGCACACACACACACACACACAAACACACACACACACACACACACACACACACCCACACACACACACGCAGGAGGCCCAAGAGCTTTCATACCATCCTCTCTGTGTCACTGCTTCTGACACACAGGACTAAACAAGTCATTAGAGCATGGGTCGAATCATCCATACACATAGTCTTATCTGTCTGCTCTCAGTCAGCCAGCCTATTGCACGGCGGCTGGACGCCTCTCATTGCTGGTAGGATATGAGCAATTAGCAAGAAAGACCTTTTAGCTCTGCCAGCTGATTTGCGGCCAGTTTCTGCATATGCCTGTAATTCACTTTGACATTTCGTCTCCTCACTTGTCACAGTCTTTATTGTGTATTACCACAATATAAACAATAATGATGAAGTAATAATCAAAACCGAGGCAATATAATCATTTTGTTTTTTTTCCCATGCGCCAATGTCCACTGGTTGAACCTGTGGGAGACAGTTGATAAGTGAGCGTTCTCGTGCAGAGTACAAGTCTCTGGAGAGAGAGCTGAGGCAGCCGGGGGGAGTCTTCCCAAGTCAGCCCAGGGGAAATGGATGACAGTTACACTACCCTCCGGCCAATTAACTGTCATTCTAGCTGTTGGTTTAACTTGCTGACCTTACCTCTTCTCTGCTGTTTGTCTTATCATTTCCGGCAAAGAGGACCTCATCTGTGTATGTAAAATGGACAGGTGACCTTCAGTGGAAAGGGAACAAAGGTCACAGTTCATCTGCAGTATATTTCTTTCGAGCGACAGCAAATATACCGAGAAATCTTCTGGGAATTCGGGGGCGTAAGAGGAGAGAAGTCCTGTGGGATTGAAAGAGAGCTATCTGTTATTACTTCCAATTACTCCGCAATCTCCCGCTCTATCTACCTGTAAAATGACATTAGACATGCCTGTTCTCATGGTCTTTTACAGATTAAGACTGTGCCTCTCAGTGACGAGGCCCACGGGAGCTCGTGGTCCACACTCCTCGTCCTTAAAGTCATCAGCCAACTGGTCGTATCCACAGATCCAAGGAAGAAAAAGTCGATTTCTTCAAGAATCACACAGGTTTTTGCCTTTGAGAGGATGCATGGGCGTTAGTGGGAAGAATATGAACGCGGCTGCCCCTGGGTTGGCGTGGATTTGAGGTTGATGTGTGAATAGGGGTACAGTTCCAGTGAGCGCTGCTGTCTTAGCATGACAACAGGAGGGGGCGGGCTGTACTGGCCATTCTGACACTGTGCCCACCCCTCTCTGTTTGTGGGAGCTCCACTTCATTGTGCCCAGTCGCCACTAAGAGACAAAACCTAGAGGGCCTACACAGCTGGAGGTGGCAGGGAGCATTCATGCTGAATACTCGGCTTGTTCAGGCACTTTTCTGCCCTGTGTCTCACAAGAACCCACTTCCTACTTCCCGTCCTGTCTCTGACAAGAGAAGGGTAGACAGTTTTACTTCGTATTGTCTAGATTAAGTCCTTTCTGGATGGCGGGAGATCGCTAGAGGAGGCCTTATAATTGGTAATTATTAACTCACAAACGATTCTGCCCTGACCACACACGTCAGTAACTTTCTCCTTCCACCCAAGTAAAAAAACAGAACTTGCTGTAAATGTGTGATGTATTTTAAATGACCAACACATTGTTTGGCGTCAACAGCACGTCTTCACTGTCCCTTTACCCTGTGTGTGAATTCCTGTTGTCTTGTAAAGGTGTGACTTGTCTTGTTTGATTCTATAATCTGGACTCTTGCAGTCACATCAGGACATATTATCGCAGAGTTATTCCACTTGGCAATTTAGGTGCCTGTGGTTGTTACAAACTGACATCTTTAATTTTTCTCCTCTGTGATGTCTTAAGGCAACTTGTCGTGACTAGATGAGGGAGATTTCCCAGGAGTGGATGAGAGAGAGTTGGAACAGAACAGAATTTGGCTCAACAATCCTCCTTCAGCATGCATTTAGTTTCCTTATTATAGACAAGGCACCAATCTATCCTCATGCCACCACTGAATCACTCTGTCGCCCACCCTTTCATTCTCTAATAAACACTAACAAAACAGATGCATGCATGAATGCACCCACACACACACACACACACACACACACACATATACACACACACACACACACACACACACACACACACACACACACACGCACACACACACAGACACACACACACAGTGGTGGTATAGCTCTCACCATCTCTCATTTGCATGGCAATGCCATTATCTGGCTGTGAGGTGTCACGCTGGAGTGGCTGACAATGTGCCTGACAACAAGTTTATCTAAGCACAAAGAAAAGTTGAGAAGAATAGAGTACATTCTCTGCCTCCTCTTTTCCCCTGGCTTTAGCATATATACTTTTAAACTCCCCACGGAGTACGAGGAAGCATGTCACCCAGCCTCATCCTGCATGATAGACTGGCAAATTCATTATTTATACCCCTGCTAAAAACCTGTAGTAAACACTTTGTATAGACATACATTTACTGTTTTAGCACATGCACCTTTTCTTAGTCTGGGTTCGGCTTCTCTATCATGTTCCTCCACTTTCTATTTTCTTTTATTTATTTATTTTCTTAATATAAAATGTGTTTATTTTTTATTACATTTACTGTAAATTACATCAACCAAATGTGCTACTGCGGTCTTGGCCAAGTCCTCCTTGGAAACAGGATCTGAGCTCTCACTGGGACTAACTTGGTTAAATCAAAATCAAAAATACAAAGGTTGAGCTGCTTGTCAGTATTCATTAATAGTGGCGGATATTGGATTCTATGCAGACACATTACTGCAGACTTTCCGGCATGGAAGATTGTGGAGACTATTGGCTGAACTGAAGAGAATCAATAGCAGGGTTTACAACTTAGACACCGGTAGGCATCATCATTACAAAGCGAAGCCCTCTCACCTGCTGTTATCGACCTCCCTCTCAGGTTTACAGCAGCAGTGAGCAACACTTGGCTTGTCTGGTGATGTCATGTATGGTTGTGTGTGCGCGAGTCTGGTTTTGTAGCAGCAAAGCAAACAGAACCTGTCTGGGTCATGCAGTAATGCGCCGGGACGTGAATAGCCCTATCAGTGGTATCCGTGTTCGACTAAATCACTTGTGGTGATGTATTGCAGAAATACAGCATGATGATAAGTTGGAGCTGCTGTGTCCAGTGCTGGTGAAGTCTCTGTTGTTCCTGCGTTGTGCTGATAAGCAGGCTCAGCTCTGGGTGGCTAAACAATTTCCTGTACATGGTTTTACCCCCTACCTAACGCCACGCTAGCTCTCAAGAACAATGATTAGCCAGCGAGCTGTTTGGATACACACACCTACCTCATGGACGCTTGGAAGACTTACCCAAACACACGCACACGGGAATGTGTATGTTAGCGTATGTGTCTGTATATTTGACTTGATCCACGACAACTTCAAACCAGAGTATCGCTCAACTCTTAAATCAATGACTTTACAAGCAACCACGCAGTCAAGGAGCATACCCTTGACATGATTATGAGACGAATTATGTAGGATGGAGAGATGCTGAGGAGACAAATAAGAATAACTGGATAGGGAGATTTCTTTTATCATTCCCTTGAAAAAATAAATAAATAGAGATACACATGCTTTTAGCACGTGCAATGCTCTACCACAATGCAGGCATCAGGTGCAGAGTTATACAGTCATCCCTTAGTTTCTGATCTAAGGTCTATTAAAGACATTTCGTGGATACTGAGCCAATTTCATTTAGCTGTAAACTGCGAGTAGGAATCCAATTCAATCCTGCTTCTCACATTACCCAGGAGACACTTTTCAAAGAGTTTCATATATTGGCAGTATGCAGGCACAAAAGTGAAAACAGTATATAAAAGGAACCTCATATCTGCCGTGTGTGGCACTGATAGGAGGGTGATGGATATAGCCAGTTGGAGTTTGAGAAAATTAACTCAAACTAAAGGGGATGTGGATCAAAGAGAGGGACAGCGCCAGTGATCATCGTTAGACTTCCTGCGCCCCCCCACCACCACCCCCACACGGCTTCCTTTACATTACCATTATTAAAAAGGAGAGGACTCTCTTAATAAAGTCTATTAATCACACCGGGGGAGTCGGTTCATCGGTTCACCCTCTTGTGAGGGTCTCTAATCAATCAAGCTCGCTGGTAATGTATTCATGGGAGATGTAAGAAAGGACTTGTTTGACAGTGTTCCAAGGAGGAAGAATTTATTAAGTTCCCTTCACCAGTCAGCCAATCCTGAGGAGTCATGAATACACCCCCACCCTACCCCACCCTTGTCCTCTCCGCCTGGTACTGTGAATAAAAGAGCCTTCATAATGTATGAAGTCTGTACAAATATTGGAAACGTCCAAAATATGTCCTCTCATTAACAGTGATGAGTGAAAGCCGGGGTATTGGCATTTGTCAGATATGCTCGGAGTGTAAAGGCACTGTTGTACAAGGCCTCTGCTGTGTCGGGTGATGTAGAGACATCACTCTCTTGCGATCCTCTCAAAAGCCGGAGAAAATGTGTCTTATTAGTTCACACGAGGTGGTGAAATTCTGTGCTACACCGCTGACTAATGTACAAAGCTGAGAAAGCGCAGGGCTGATGGTTTGTTGGGCCTCTGTTAGTGACGTGTGAGTGGAGAGGGTGCGGAGAGGGGACATCAGGCTGGTAAAAGTGTGCAGCTGTTGGAAGCAGCTAGGAGGCCCAGGCGTTTTTTTATAAACCCACCCCCGTGCTCATCTCCTTGGTAAATGCTTTACAGGCAGATTGAAATTGTAAGGAGATGGTGGAATGCAGCCTTTTTTCTTTTTTTTCCTTTTTTTTTTAATACCAGAAACATGTGGAAAATATTCCTATAATATTTCTATTTTAAAAAATTAAAAAATGTTTTGTTTTTTTTAAATACGAAGCTCCCATATTTTTTCTTTTACACTCATTTTTAAAAGGATATTTCCAAATGTCAACACTTACTATATTGTGTGAGTTAGAGAAGAAAAGTTAGGAACATACGCATACAGCGGCTGAAACATGTTTTATAGAGGAGGGTGCATAAAAAGCCCTTATTGCCGTTGCTTTGTCCTGAGGAAGAACTGAAAGACGGCTATGCTTGGCTTCAAAGCTGCATTTCCATAATTGCCCTGTAACTCTGGCCTGTCTGGAGGATCTGAAGGGGGCTGAGAAAAGCACAATCTTTCAGCTGGTTGAACGGCAAAAGCCCCAACGCCTCTCCCTCTGGCCTGTCGGCCTGTCGCCCCCTTCCCCACTTGTTGCCTTTCGGATTCACTGAACGAATTCCTCTCTCTAACCTCCATCAACAAAAGGCATGAAATCAGTGCCCTCCCTCTCTCCCGCTCCGGCCCCAGAGAATGTCACTCCTTCTGGGCCTTTTGTCCTTTGCTCAGCCCAGGGAAACACAACAACCCCTCTCTCCCTGCTCCCTGGCTATTCTTTAACGTGTTTGCTGGTGCACTTTCACTCACATTCTCAATAATGAATGTGCCATAAAACATGCAGGAGACACAGAAGTCACATATCTTCGGCAGGGGTAAAATTGAGCTCTCCACCTTCTTCTCTTTCAGCTCGAGAGTTGCGGGCGTTGGAACAAGTTGCCGTGGAGTGCCGTGGCCCTGCACGCCCGCGAATGGAGGTATGTGGTGTGCGGGACATGTGTTCCAGAGAGCAGATCCTCACTCCTCCTGCGGTCAGCTAACACGCAGGCCGAGTGGCCGCAACAAAAAAAAAAAAAAGAAAAGGGCAGCCCCTCTCTTGGCCCGGGCGAGCGCTGGGTGGGGGGGGGGGCGCGGTCAACAGTGGCTCATAAAAGGATTAGTCCACCGCACAAAGACAGTGGGCCGCTTCTAAGCCCGACTAGGTCCACAAAGGAGGTGACATTTGTCTGTCTCGGTGGCAGGAGGGGGTGTGGCAGAACGGGCCAGCCTGGGGGTAGGAGAAGGAGGAGGTGGCACTGGTGGTGGGGCTACAATGACAGAAGGGGTGGATGAGGTGAAAACACAAGACTGACCCCCTTTATTTGCAGCGGCCTCTTCTTTCACAGGGCACCTCTGGCCAATGGGCTGCTCTAGTGTTTATTTACTCCATGGCTTCTCCCCATTCACACATGGACCTCTGATGGCTCCATTGGCCAGACCCTTTCAGCCGCCCGGCACAGCCCGTCCACCTTCTCCCAGATCAATGAACACTTTCGAAAGACAGATTATATTTCCTTTTTAATGATTCCATCTTTCTCAGATTTTCCCCTTCTAAATGGCCGTTGAACAGTGCATTTGCTTTTTTTCCCCCCTCTCTCCAATGTAGCTGAATGCAGTCCTGCCTCAGAGTATTGTGGGGGGCAGTCAACAGTGTTCAGGACAACAAGAAGAAATGTGATTAGAAATGAAGTATAATTCATTCCAACTCTTGCAAAAGCTTTCCCACACTCTTCACACTGCCGAAGCATCCGTTAATTTGTAAATAATTACAAGGCGCTTCGTATAATTGAGGATCTATTGTTTTCTGATGTGGGATGTCTGAATCTGAAAAATCCATGATTGTCGCATTTCGATTATTCTGCAGCTGTTTTTAAGCCTCCAGCAAGTGTGCTCTTAATATATATATATATATATGTGTGTGTTTTATTTTTTAATTCCATCTTAACTGCTTTACTTTTTCGCTCTTACCGTCTCGCGCGAACTAGATTACCCTGTGCTTTTTGAGGCACTTGAGTACACCAGTGCTACAGTGTGCCCCGCAGACTCTGAGCATTTAACGCAGCGTGGACCTCAGAAATAAGAAGAGGAGTCAATGTTGATTATTGCTCATTAGCCAGGAGAACATCCACTTAACGTGTGAGGAAAACGAGTGACACACCATGCCCCACTGGAAATGGTCCCTGTGTAGCTCAGAGCAAAATGATAGCTAATGCATTCCATTTGCTCTTTGTAACTGGGAGCAGGTTGGACACGTATGGCGACATAAGCAGGCATGATTACTTTGTTTCTGCCGAGGCATTTTAATCCCTAATTTCATGCACTGATCAGAGGAGAGGCCCTGAGCTCTAGACGCGATCACTGGCCCTTCAGTAGCATTTCAATTGAATCCTCGTGATCAAGAGGTGGCTTGTTCTGGGCCCCTCAGGAGCAAACGTCCTGTGAACAGTGAGGAAATAAGCATCGTTATTTATAAGGTTCAGTGTGCTCACGTGCAGCTAGTTTGCCCTCACAAGCCCACCTTGTATTTATTTATAGTTTTTTTTAAGCTGGCGTAAATCTGTATAACGTTGAATTGTAACCCAGGTCATGGTGAGGCATATCAAACCTTAAGTTTTTAAATGTATAAAGGTTTTTATTTTATAAAGTTGTAGTGTTTTCATTCCGGTTGGATTGGATTGCCTCTTCCCTTGTTACATTCTGCATGAATCATCGCGTTCGTTTGTATCGTATAATAATAAATATGAAGTGTCAAAGCTGCTCCCTTTGACAAAAAGGAAGTGGGCAAGAATGTACAAAAAAAAAAAAAAAAAAAAAAGAAGAAGAGGAAAAAAAAAAGTATTACATCAATCAGCTGGCTGATGCCACTTATGAATATGCATCGCGCAGTAAGATGGGGCTCTCAAGGAAGATAATTGATTAGACAGGAAGGCAACATGGTGAGAGGCGCTCCAAAAGGCTCCGGAGTCTTTCCCTCGGCTGACTTGGGGTTTGTTTAAAGCATATCCTAAACCTGGAGAGGATACGGCCCGAGCGAATCAGCGCTTTTCATCTGCCTCTGCTGCCCTGAATGGCAGACATTAAAAGATATTGTCCTCGTTGACCATCTGAGTTCTAGTCGAGGAATGTGTGACAGACTGTGCCTCTGTTTGAGCGTTTTTTATTTTAAATATAGCCTAAATGCAGTAAAAAAAAAAAAAAAGTCCTTTAAAAATGTAAACTATGGAAATAAAAAGTACAAATATTTGAAATTAAAAGCAACATTACAATATCAACGATAAGGAGGCTTTTCGTTTAAAGTGAACTAAAGAAGGAAATTGAAGTTTGTTTCCCAAAATATATATATTTTTTTAAGTTTTAAACATAACTATATTTTTCTGCTGTTAGATAAGTGGGATAAAACAAAATCATGTGTATTACTAGGATTTGCATGTCTCATGTGAGTCTTTAAAAAGCTGGCGATTTTAAAAAATATGTAATGTCGGCGAAATGTGAATAATAGGAATACTGACGACATTATTTAATTAGTGTTTTTTTTTTTCTTCCCGTTTAATTGTTATTTATTTTTAAACTTTAATCTTATTTTACCTGCTTTTTGAAAAATGAAACGACTGAATGCGCTTCCAATGATATGAATTGAGAAGTCCTGTGATCCACAAGTTAGTTATGGCAGTCATACAATATTGTTTAATACTTATTGGCGAGTGTAAAAGAAAAAAGAAAAGAGAAAGCTACATTTATCTATTTGTTATATGTTACCAGTTTTGCTTTATTGTGCCTTTCGGTAAACATTTTCATAATATGTATGCCTAATGGTTTGTTGAAATGAAAATTCATGTTTTGTTTTGTTTTTTGTTAGATTTGTTTAAAAGGTTTGAACAAAAATGAACAATATCATTTCTTTTTTCTTTTCTTTTTTTTCCTTTTTTTTCTTTTTTTACATGCCTCGGTTTTTGACGCATTAAAAGCAAGTCCACTGATTCCTTTAGAAATATGCACTGCGTTTGTACATCACACCATCGCAACACTAAGGCATGAAAACACGTTCAAAAGCTATGATATTGTGACAGATTTATAGGAGCAAAACAAATGTTACAATCGAATCTTATCTTACAACTGATAGATAAATTAGGAAGGGGCCGGGAAATAAAAAACTAAAAAAAAAAACGAGCTGAATGTGTGTGAGTGCACCAGAACATGGCCGACTGCAAGTGACTGTAGAGGGAGCTCCAACACTAAGTTTACATAAACTTCCTCTGATAAGGCCTCACACATGCAAATGATCACATCACGGGCAAACAAAATAAATGATGTTATTATTAGTTCTACAGCGACCATGTATTACAATTATGCCAAAGAGCTGCGTTTCGCTGAGGAAAATGTATGATGTATGTGAAGGAGCGCAAACATTACAAATTGAGCATGATGAGATCTGGGAGTTGCACTGCAAAGCCAAAATCCATCTCGAGGATCAGCTGAACCGCTCTCACCAAATGCCAATAACAGTCGTTTATTACCTAAAGTCTCTTTATAGACCATAGAATTTCACACGAAAATTAATGAAAGAATTATTCATTTTAATACGACCGCTACGCCTCTGTAAGGATAATCCCACAACATTAATATCCAAATGTATGCCGCAATATTGGCTAATTAGCCTTAAGTCCCTCCACTACAAAAGTGTGATAAATCCCTCTCGAATATTTACTTATCACTGCCACGGAGGATGAAGACTGTGCCTCGGGCCGTCCACTAACACACAGACAAAAACCAAAGCAATGCAATTCAAGCTGCAATGCACAATAACAGCCACCATCAAAAGCAGCTGTCAAAATACCTCGGCCAAAAACCGACAATTTCTTAAAGTTGCAGCAGTTCATTTATTAGCCAAAATATAGACTTTCTTGTACAATTTGGTTCACAAGTATGTACATATTCTTAACTTTATATACAAAACATTTGAACATCAAATCCTCACAGAACTTACAAAAAGAAAAGAAACTCACAGACTACAGGTTCATACATTATTACATTAGCAGTTTTACACAGGACATGCTTACAATGTAAGTATACAGAGATGTATTATTCTTATTTTACATTCCATATTCAAATTAAAATTAAAATAAAAAAATGATAAAGAGGATGTGTGAGGTTATGGAGAGGAGAGAGCCGAAGGAACCACCGCTGCTTCTAGTTGGTTCTGAGGCCTGTAATACACAGGGGTAACAGAAAAAAAACTGTAGTGATCTAAAAAAAAAAATGTTTTTAAATCCTGCTAATAATAGCCTCAGGAAGAGCTAAAAAAACAGATATAAAAGTGACAATTGCCTTTTAAAAGCGAGCCTGTAGTGAATTTGCATTGAGCTCATTTGCATGACCAAACAAATAAGTGTAACATAGGGCCTTGACGAAATAACACAAGCGCACACACACAGGGATAAAAACAAAAAAACAAAAAAAATTCTTAGAATAAAAAGCTAATTTGGGTAAATATGGCGTTTAAAAAAGAATAATGTGAAATGGCATCAAAAAGGAAAATTCCCAAACGTCATTAATTGACAGCCTCGCTATCTTTGAACTCGGTGGAAAGCTGTTTTTAACAACTTTTTTTTCTCTGCATCCAAGGCACTAGATCTCTCTGAAATTGTGGCAATGAAAATTAAAATGCGTTAATTGTAACGCCTATTCTCATACCCCGTCCTGGGTCTCAGTGAATTTAGTGTTGAAAGCTAGTTGTTTTAATAGGTTGAGGGATTTATGTAAACCATTGACTACAAGCACATGGGCCTTAGCAGCCCACCATATGGATGTCACCAAAAACCAAATAAAGGAAGGAAGGGGCACGAACATTGAGAACAGTTTTCACCCAATTCAACATTTGACTTTTTTTTTCTTCTTAAATGCTTTCTGATGAGGTTTTCATAATCCTCTCGGACATTTTTCAAAGCAGTTATACACACTCCACACACACACACACACACACATACACACACACACACACACACACACACACACACAAACACACACACGCATACATCACACACACTGTATTCTGTAAGCTATAACATTGTAACACTGTTCATCTGTGTGGCCTAGAGAGAGAGAAAAAAATAAAAAATAAAATCCATGAACAGGCAAAGAAGGAAAAGGAGGTCTAAAAAATAATAGAAATGAATGACGGTCAATGGACTAGTGTCTTTGTTTTGTAGTTATTTATACATGCGCGTCTCAGTGTCGGGGACATGTACCTGTGACTGAAGTCTCTGAACTATGACTCTTGTCCTCCGTTTGCCTGCTGCTGTAGAGGGCCAGGCCGGTGGCTGTGGCCTGGTTTGCCAGTCCCAGGTAATGATTTGAGTTCAGTAAAGCCAGCTGGTGTGCCGAGAAGGCTCGGTTCGTCCAGTTCTGGATTTTCCCAACAGGACAAGAAGAGATGAGTCTATGAGGCGCGATTATGGTCTGGGCGGCCGGCCCTGCGGAGTTGCTGCCGTTCATTTGTGGGGATTTGCGCGGATTGTCAGGGGCCGTGGCTGTCTCTGCCAAAGACCAGATCTTTGGCTTTTGGGCCGGGGCAGGGTTGTTTTCTGAGGCCGGCGAGCTAACGGATACCGGGTTCAGTTTGAGCTGCTCCCCGTTTGGTTGGGACGCTTTGGTGTCCAAAGACGAGTGATGGTGGTGGTGTTGGTGGTGACTGTGGAAGTGCTCTCCTCCCCTCTCCACGTCTTTGCCCTCTTTCCCCACAGCCTTTAGAAACCTCTGATCGGGCCCTTGTAAATCCTCATAGCCGTCAGAAATATCAGAGTCACTCCTCCCGTCTAGTTTAATATCTGAATGCAGGTCGTCCTGGTCGTCCAAGTCGTCCTTGTTCTCAATATTTTCCGTGTCGATGTTCTCCAAGTCGATCTCCTCCTCGTCCTCCCTCTTGTCCCCCTCCTCCCCCTCGTGATCGCTGCCGTAAACATTTCCCTCTTCGTCGGTGCGGTTCCGAGGGGCCCAGGTCATTTTGTTCTCCTTCTTTAGCCTCCTCCTGGCGTTGGCGAACCAGGTGGACACTTGTGTGAGGGTCATTTTGGTGATGATGGCCAGCATGATCTTCTCGCCCTTGGTTGGGTAGGGGTTCTTGCGGTGCTCGCTGAGCCAGGCCTTCAGGGTGCTGGTGCTCTCCCTGGTGGCGTTTTTGGGTCTGGACGGGTCACCGAACTGATATTGGCCATATGGGTAAAAAGCAGGGTGATGGTGGGCAAAGCCTGGGTGCTGGACCCCGGGACTGTCTTTCAGTTCATACTGAGCACCCTGCAAAGACAAAGAATCAAAGAGTCAGAGGGATTTATTAGACTTAAAATATTAATGCCATAGGATATTCTGCCTGGAATCCTTCTTCGTGATAAACACAACCATGCCTGGTGTGGATTTACAATAATAAAACAACAATGTGGATACTATAACAAACAAATAAACAAACAAAAACGGCTAATGTGTTTTTGTCATGACTCAAAATTGTCATTTATGTAGTACCATCTTAGGAAAAATGAAAACTATTTCCAATGTATTTCAAGCTAAGCACTTGCAAGTGTTTAATACTTTACTTTTTATACACGTATTCCCCACCTACACGTGTAACCCACCCAGAGCTGAAGTTGAAGCATTTTATTAACTCTTTTGCAATCCCTTTCAGGAAACGATGCGCTAACAACAAGTCTAAACCGCAGTTTGTTAATGTGTTACTTTCTTTTTTTGTAACCACTTTTAACTACATTTCGCAAAAGATTCGGCGACCAACAGTGTCCTACACCACGGCGCTCCAAAAGTTTACTTCCCTTACAGCAAACCTCTCCTAAAGGCATGGGTTGTTTATTTCTTTCCCCCTTTTTTTTGTTTTTTCAAGTGTAGAAACAAAGTTATGAATGAGTTTAAGAGAGAGCGGAGGGACTCACCAATTGATTGAAAATTGATATGTCGTTTGAGTAGGGCAGAAACGCTCCATAGCCCTGCGCTGCTGCGGCGAAAGGAGATCCATACATAGAGGAGAGGACGTTGGAGAGCGCGCCGGACGGACTGAGCTCTGTCCCGGCCCGAGCATTGCTGGCGATCCCCTGGCGCTCCGGCGGGTATATCGGTCGGATGTACTGATATCCCAGTTGAGGGAAAGACATGATGGTAGGAAAAGGACAAAAAAGTCTGCTGCAATCACACAAAGCAAGGGAATTGCCTCGATATCCACTTTTACAGTGTGAGCATGTGAGCAACAAAAGGTGCAAGCAAGGGAAGTCTATATTTCCTCGGGAACTGCCAGTGTAAACGATCCGGTTGCGCCCCTTATTTCTTCCTCTTCTTCTTCTTTCCACCCTCACTTCCCTATTGATCTGGATGGACTAAGGTCAGGTCCTTACAGATTGCTTTAGATTATTGGGACTCCCTTGCTCAGATTGACATTTCTAGTCGTTTAGAAGCCCCTCCTATTTCTCAAATCTCACCCCTCTCATACACACCGCACACCAAACAGCCTCTCTCTCTCTCTCTCTCTCTCTCTCTCTCTCACACACACTCTCTCTCTCCCTCCCCCTCCCTCCCTCTCTCTCTCTCTCTCTCTCTCTCTCTCTCTCTCTCTCTCTGGGATAAGTGCACTGACGTCGCGAGCTCTTATTTGAATGGGGTTTCAAATCTCATTTTATGGCTCGCCAGTCTATTTCATTTGTTATTTGTTCGCGTCTGTCCTACCACATTTTTTTTTGTGTGTGGCGTTAATTCACAATTTCGGCCATTTGCACGACAGTAAGCATTTTGGTGTCAGTGACCGAATAACTTTTTTTTTTTTGTCTGCAGTTTCCTTTTAATACTCGAATAGCGACAGAAAAAACTTCGAAACGTGGAGACTGAGAGGACATC
Source organism: Bovichtus diacanthus (assembly GCA_943590825.1). NCBI lineage: Eukaryota > Metazoa > Chordata > Actinopteri > Perciformes > Bovichtidae > Bovichtus > Bovichtus diacanthus. Next base: position 7,058,568 of record CALSBV010012174.1, on the reverse strand, counting down.
GGTTTGAAAAAGTAAAACCGGGAAGCGAAGGCTGCGTTTTACACCACTTCAATTCAGTTTTCCTACACATTTTTGATTGACAGGGGGAAGTTCACACGCACCTTTTTTTTTTTTTTAAATTGACATACTTCCATATAAAAAAAAATCTTAATGGTCAGTGTCAAACACACTGGACATAATTAATAATTCATGTGTTTCTAAATACAGAGGGTGGTCCTGCCTGGTGATGACCCCGGATCACAGGCTACACACACCTTTTTATTTATCGCTACATCACTGTGTGCAGGCTGTGTTTTCTTACACCGGTTTAGAGGTGTTTTGGGCTCTTGGTGGCAGGCGAATCGGAGTCAATTCAGTCTTTAATTTGAGACATCAAACGGGTCGCATGTAGCCACTTGACATCAAAGAGAGAGCTGATGATAGGCGCATTACACTGTTAATGAAGACTAAGTGTAAAGTAGCAACACTGATAAGTAATAAACATTTTTAGTGGATTGGGCTGGGGAGATGTATATTCTGGGAAACAACACTCTGACTTTCAATAAGCAAGTGTCGAAAATAAATAAATATATATAGCCTATATAAAATTAAAATAAAACAGCATTATTATTAACAACGACCCCACTGATAACAATAACATTTAATTGACAGTAGCAATATTAACGTTAATAATAAAAATTAATAATAATAATGGCAATACCGAGTACATAAACACATCGCTCGAAGAAAAGCTTAAGTCAACAAATAATGTGGTGGTTTTTAGTCTCTTTCTTAATCCACAACAAAACAAAACGATCATCCGGACAGACTGCACCTCCAGAAATCCATTTGATAATTTTGATGCGACCTGATGTTTCTTGTAAATAATAGGGGATTAAAACGAAACAAGGGAGTCAGAATTGGAATTCCATGAATCAATACATAAAAGTGTGTACGGGACAACCTTAATCGCATTTCAACCCGATTTTGTACCAGCATCTGTTTTGTTAATCGTTTGCAAAACAACTCCAGAGGTTGAATTATTATTCCACGCACTTTATTTGAATATGGTATTAGTCTTAATGTATTATTGACAGCGAGATGAAATCTCATCAGTTTACTTTTGATAATGCGATCTAGGTTTCCAAGAATTCTGTACTTGTATAAACCTTTAATCTTCTTTTGAAGCAGATAGTTATCATTGTCTGGGAGGGATAATAGCAGCTATAATTTCTTATATAGAACTACCCATACGGATACGCCTTGTTTCTGTAAAACTCTGTCCTGAATCTGTGTGTGTTCTTCGCCGACATCCACCCCAACCCGGATTATGGGGTTATTAATTACAGCGGCTTGCTGGTGCCATCCGACCGGAATGGTAATCACTACATAGCAGTCAATAGCACGCTCACACTTAACACACACGTATGCGCGCGCACGGGCACACGCACACGCACACACACACACACACACACACACACACACACACACGAGATCGACCTGCAAACTGAGGGGGTCCAGACAGTGAAGTGAAGGGTGGTTAAAGATAAGTGGATGGTATTTGACATTTAGATACACAGCAGCATAATAAGTGTACAGAAGAAAGTTAAAAAAAAAAAAAAAAAAAAAACTCACGTCTAAACATCACACCGCTGAATAAGAAGAGAGAGAGAGAGAGAGAGAGAGAGAGAGAGAGAGAGAGTGTGTGTGTGTGTGTGAGAGAGAGAGAGAAAGAGAGAGAGGGAGGGAGAGAGAGAGAGAGAGAGAGAGAGAGAGAGAGAGAGTCTGGGCCGTAATAAACGTTAGAAGTGAGAGTATAAATCTGAGAGTCCAGCGAGGTGTCTGCTTGCTGGTGTCCGCTAAGCAGCGCTCCGAGTCCGGATGGACACGTGTCTCATCCCCGGGACCACGTCGCTTGGACGCCCCCGCCTCTTCACTCCACCCACGCCAAGGACTGCGTCTGATTTATTGCCTCCAATCAAACGCACCACGCACTAACTTAACACTTTCACACCGACCCGGGAAACTGGCGTAGCCATAAAAGCATTAAGACGCCGCTCCCCTCTCTCCTACAGAGAGTCTCAGTAAACAGTAAACTAACCTCTGCTTGACTTCCGTACGCACACACACACACGCACACACATTCACACATGCACGCGCGCGCACGCGCACGCACACTCACACACTTCGGCAATTTTATTTATTTGCCTCCAATCCTATTGTTATTATTATTATTATTGTTGTTATTGTTGTAATTATTATTATTAGTATTTGTACTATTTCTTACACCTACTTAAAATGAGTTTTCTTAATTCTTGTTGCATGCTGGGAGCGCGCAGGATATTTAATTTGTAGGTGCTGTAAAAAGAGGGCAATCATACACGAGTGACTTGAGGGCTGTTTTGTAGAGAACTCTTTGACGGTAATTATGCAGATGACACAATTTCACATTCTCATAAGCAAACATACACGGCCTATCGCTCAACAGTAGTTCCTTATGCAATACACAGGGCACCAGCGACACGTCGCAAATGATGAACCGAGGCTCTGCAAAAACAGGCGAGATCAAAGGCTTCAAACAGAGGCACTTCAAATTACACATTTAGATCTTCTCCATAACGCCCCGGTGACAGAAAAAAAACACATCTCTTATCGCACATGGAATCAATTTTAAGGGAGCCCTTGCTGATCAACATCGGTTAATTACGGTGACGAATGGGGATTTGAAAAGAAAATGCAATTAATGACCGTTGGATGCTTTTGGTAGTTTAAAGTGTGTGTGAGAAAAAAGAAGAAGAAGAGGAAGAAGAAGAGAGAGAGAGAGGGAGAGATAGAGAGAGATTTGAGGTTTCTCTACTTGCTTGACAAATCAGCTCTCAAGTATTTGCAGAGTTTTTACTCACCAGAATTTGGCACCATCACTTTTACGAGCAGAAACGGCTGCTGTACATATTATATATGATACAGTGCATTCGGAGTGATTTACATCTTTTTCAATGTGATCAAGCTATGCCAAATATATAAGCTACAATATATTCAGACATGTGTCAGAATGATGAAACTATATGTATAGGAAAAAGTGTAATTCATAAAAGTGACTATTGTTTTTTTATCCTATCCTCATTATAAAGCAATTATTCTTAGCTGTTGGGAATATATATACTGCTGTTGTTAATCAGAAATGTTCCTCAGCGGGTTCAAACTTAAATTTTCTTAAATCTGTGTAACCTAAAAAACTAACTGTGCAACACATTCAATCTCCAAATAAATTCTTTCAAACTCATGTCCCATTAGGGTGAAATAAAGGTCCAATAAATCTTGCAGTGTTTAAAGAACAGTGAAGCTTAATCCAATAAATGAATTAGTTTCTAAAATTAATTGTTCTTAGCAGCAGAAGCAAGTGTACTTTGAAATACATTTAAAGTTTAATTTTTAATTTTTTTTTTTACTGTTAGGATAATTTAAATAGTATGATTTTAATTACATTACACCAACCAATCATGCATATTAAATAGATAGCCCAACTTTGATTTGCATTAGTGGCAAAGTAAAGCATTTTGGAACCGTTCCTCCTGCTCACACCATTTGAACAAATTAATAGTCAATGGACTGCAACTTATTAAACTGGGTTATGACAGTGGATCAAAGCGTGCATTAACGCATTGCTTCGCAAATGTTTTACATTAACTTGTTAACTTCAGGTTGTAGGCTACGACTACATTTAAACACTCAATCAGGCCAAGCACATGGATGGAGTGTGAGATCCATTTTTTAGATTTAGGCCTTGAACAGAGCTCCAACCATGCAGCCTTCAGCTTCAGCCGACAACTCAGATTATACACTGACCATATGTGCTTTAAAATACTGCATCCATAAGCGCTTTATAGGCCTTCAATATCTGTCAATACCCGCTAATGCATGTCTGCCCCATCACCCTGATAAAATGTCATTTTTGTTGTTCAGACTTCTTTGTTGGATATCATATATAGTTTGCACTTCACCTATGATAATCACATATCTCTACAAAATATTGCCTATTACTGGGTTACTATGGATACTGGGGAGAGAAGTGTTAAAAAAATGAGGAACAAAACCCACGCAAAGAATAATTCTGGTATTGTATTATGTTGGGTTATCAATTGAAATTGACAGGTCATTATAGCACCATGTATAATTCAATTCTCAGGATAGTTATACTCCCAGTGCTTTCATATGGACATAGACATAAGCACATTGACCTGATGTTGTGTTTATAGTATACAACACTTTAAACTGTAATATTTTTAGGCAACACAATCAGTAATTCCACGAATCTGGATGGAACTGAGCTAAATTATTCTCATTTTCCTCCATCATTACGCTTGTGCTGAATCAAGGGGGCACGATCAGTATGGAATAATAAGTGCAACACATAATAAATGATGTAGGTTTAGTGAGCAGTCTAAGGAGCACAGATGATCCCTAAACCACAACATCCAATCCAACTGATAGCAGCTGACTATGAAGGTGTTATCACTTCACATATCATTCATATAACTAATTGCACCTCAGCTAGGAGTCGTGGCTTGAACTGCAATATGACAACACCATACTCCCGCTATAAAGAATTGCCATGGTTTGTGAGCGCATTCAACAATGCAGCATTGAAGGTGAGTTGTTGCTGTTTTTTGTTTCCTCTCTGCCCACTCACTCTCACTCCATCTGCTGCAGTTTCCCCTGTATCACTAACACAAGGCATTGATTTTACGGTAAAGTCACTTTGTAAAGGGAATGAGTAACTCTGGGCCCCACTATCACTGTATTACACGGGTATGGTCCACGTAACAAGATGAACATTGATTCAGCATTACAGATGATCGATAATGAAATAAGTAACTTCAGGGCCAAATTAAAATGCAAGCTGGCTTGATGCTGCCAGGCTCTGTGAGCGGTGACAGCAGGAGAGAGGGAAGGAGAGGGAGGGAGAGGGAGGGGAAGGCCGAGAGAGAGAGAGAGAGAGAGAGAGAGAGAGAGAGGGGGAGAGAAAGAGAGAGAGAGGGGGAGAGAAAGACTACAAGCTGGTGGTCAAAGAGAGTTCCCATACAGTGAGAATGATGTTTTGAGGGTGTTAATAAAGGTCAAAATGACAGTTATAGCTGAGGGTAGCTAATAGTTTATTAAAAAATACTGTATAATATCACTCCTTCACAATAATACTATATGTCCTGTTGTACACTGTTGTGACCAGGTGGCAGTCAAGACACTTTCACAGTCATTTTAGGTTGATATTTTAGGACCTTTTTCTAAAACTTATCTCGAATGAAATCATTTAGAGCGGTTGTATCATTTGATAATTAATACTACTTTTATTCCACATTTCAAACTGTCAAAATCTGATTTAAATTGACCCGATCTATGATTTGGCTGGCCTGTTTATTTGAAAGTAATAACTCACCAAAGCGCCATCAAAGTGCCCCTGACACCCTAGTAAGTGGATAACATGGACGAATGATATTGCTTCTAGATGAAGATATTAAAAGGAAGATACACATTTTTAGAAGTTCTTTTATTTATGTAAAAAATCTTTTAAACAGATCACTCCAACATTTTATGGATTTAAATAATCAAATATTTTTTTTCTGTTTACACGTCTAGTATAGGTCACACAGAACACAGTCTATAAGCCTTACACATGATACCGTTTCCCTTCATCCACTTTATTCTGTCTTTTTACTTTCACAGATTTGCGCTTACAGTCTTTGGAGCCAAACCATCATCCATCCATTCACAATGTGACACATCCTAAAAGAAACACCAACTATTTACCACGACCATCCAAAAAAAAAAGGCCAATCGCAACCCATGATCTCTTTCGTTCAAGAAAGCATAACATGGTTTGTCTATTATGGAGTGTCTTGATCCAGTGGTAGCCAATGATGCCCTTTCGTGGCCCCATAGCTCAACACTGTGGCCAGACAAATATCAGTTTCCCAGCACTTTTGGCCTACTGAGCCAGACAAAGCCTCAGTCTTTCCAGCTGTTGCTGCTGCTGGTTTGAGGCCGGAGAAGAGGCAGCTGTACCAACATGGGTGAGCGGAGCCTCCTCAAATCGGTGCTGGCCTGGGCTTTGCAGGGGGTGCAGGGTAGATAGTAGGTGGCACGATGATGAAGCCAAGCAGGCATTCAATTTATGGACTTTAGCTGCTATGAAACTGACTCTGTCCACGATGCTACATTGACCACGCATGATCAACGATTGAAGTGACTGTTTGGTCAGACATTGGACTGACGCCATCACACGAGCCATGCAAAAAGATGAAAGTGTTCCGGGTTTAGAGAGTATTAAATTACAGAAGTTGAAGGATGGCTTTTGGCCATTTGTTTATAGCACATGAATTATCTATGGCTGGTGTTGCATGTATACATTTTTCATTCTTAAAATGTACAGCTTTCAATGTGGTCGAATGACTTTGTCACTGTATAATCACCATATTACCGTATTTTC